>WSFP011448682.1:0-19928 GCA_009831015.1 Picea engelmannii | reverse complement strand
GAAAGTCTTACCGAAGGGGTATCATGCATCATCCTCATGATGGTATCCTCAAATGTGGCATCAAGGACTGAATATGTGTCACCTCTGTAGTAGATAATGTCAACCTTCAATCTATTCCTGTCATCCTGTGAACTTTCCACATGCCCTAAATAAGAACTCCCTATATTGTCTATAATGCCCCATGTCTCATCCAACTATCTCACATAATCGTCTGATGTCATGCTGTATATATTGAAAGAATCAAATAACATAAACAAAACCTCTACATATGTAGGAAAATATGGTAAGTGGAAGGTGTGTTGGTCAATCCCAAGGGCATGACCCAAAACTCATAAGGATACCTAATAATAGTCCCGTGATTATCCTTCTCATTGACCCAACCATAGTGATATTCCAATCAAAGATCAATATTCTAGGAGTTTACCTCTCCATGGAACTCATCCCAATGCGCTAATGGACTATATAAATAGTCACCTGGGCTCCACGCTACTCCCATACTGTTGCATTCATCCAAAGGTGTCTCCTCACACGGATGGTCAACCATACTCCCTCCATAATCACAAACACTAATGTTGCTGAGAGTATGGTCTCTAGAGTCCATGTACTGCTGTATAAAAATGGATCTTCCTCCTTTGGACCAACCATGCTCCATCAAGTGAGATTATGAATCTCCCCTAAAATCGAGTGTCTCCCATTGTGTACCACTGTACCCCTATGTATAACATTGTATACCACTGCATACTGTTGTATACCACTGCATACTGCTTTATACCACTGCATATCATTATGTATCATGTATGTGCCACTGTATCAATCACTATACTAGTGTCATCTGAACCTGGGTCCCAAATGGATGTGTCCTCATACTTGTCCCCACAATCCCTAGATGCATATACTTCCCTGTTGGCTAATCAACAAGGTATCTTCTCAACTGTCTCAACAATGATCATGACTTGAGCCTTCAATGGGATCTCCAAAAGAAGTGGCTCCTGATCCCCATATTGCAAAACATTCGAGTAATCAAAATCCTCTATGTCATATCTCTTTGCAAATGCCCACAAACCCTCCATGTCACCAACATCCTCTAGTGACATAACTGAAGCATATGACTGATTCTCTATTGATATGGATGTAGTGAATACCCAACTAGACTCCTCAAGGAGTTGTTCTACTCTGGACTCTAATTCTTGAAGGGCTATCTTTGTGCTCTTCAATAAGTCTTGTGCACTCACCAACTCATGAGTGAGTCAATCCACCTCATTCTCATTCTCCTCCAACACCCCATGGTACATCTCACCAATCTACATAAGGTAATATCTATCAATAAGGATATGCTAGTGTTGATTATTTGGGTTGGTTGTCATTGATGTCAACCCTTGAAGAAAGTCTGGTAGAAAATTCTGGTAGAACAAAGGTTTGGGTAATGGACCCAAGTTTGTTTTATGGATAATGGTATGAGTTTTGATATATTTGAAGGTAAGAATATTTTATATGGATAGCACATGTCATGCTATTTCTGGTGGTATGTGGAATGTCACATAACTCCTCACGGTTAGAGAGTTATGGCCATGTGAAGTTGGAGAACCCTCATGAGTCGTCTAGAAGCCCCAAAAGGTCAAAGTAGTCAAAGTGGTTTAAGAGATTTTAGAAGGTAAATAATAAAGTGAAGTGATGAGTGTACTGTAATTCAAAGTGAATACAAAATAAATTATTTAAATAATAAATTTAATGGATAAATTATTAATTGGACAAGTGGTTAGAAGTGGGTTAACCCTAAAATAAGGAAAGTGGGTTAAGATGGTTAAAAGGTAACCCCTTGAGGCAGCTACATGAAAGTATAAATAAGAGGCAAGGCTCTCTAATTTTAAACACACTTGAGCATATTGAATATCTATAGGTGACTGAGGTAACCAAAGGATATCTAAGCCAAATTTTAGAGGGAAGGTGAAGTAAAGAAGGCTGAAATTCGAGGGAGGATAAATTCTTTTGATGTTGCTTTCTAAGGTATGTTATTTACAGGTCATCTCACCATTTTCACAATAATTTTTTTTTCTATAATGATTCAGATCGTGAAATTGGGAAGCCATTGAGAAAACATATCTAGGTAGCGTTGATACAAATTTAAGCTTGTGGGTCGTTGTATTTTTGGAGTTATAGGGAGTCGAAAATAGGGTTTGTGGCTAGTCCCGAAACTAGTCTAAAACATGTGTTTCGGGTCAAAACATCACAATTTATTCATAACAGATTCAAATTTAGTAAGACCAAATTTATTGGTTATATTACAATATTTGGTATTCTGTGTACAATTTTTAGATCCATACAACAAATATTAAGTGTGGGGCATGCTCTACAAGTTCACTCTCTAGAATAAACCATAATTCAACAAGGTATGCCATTTTTTCTATAACTCCTTTTCTGAGAGGTTCCAAGTAATGAAATCTGGAGGAATTGCATAAAATACATTGAAGAATATTTTGTACCATTTTCAGAGCTTTATTCATTATAGGTACATAGTTATGATTATTTCAAGTTAGGGTTGTTTACTAATCCAAAACTAGTCATGTGAGACTAAAGTAAAGTTTGATAAAATGCTAGTCTCTTGTTGTTAAAGTTAAGGAAGGTTTGTAGGTATGTGATCATATAAACCGGGTCTATTACAAAGTTACAAATCAGATTTGGATGATGAAATTGATGAGGGATTTTGGTTGAGGTACATGGTTGAGACAAGTAGTTGATGAGTTGGCACATACATGAGGTGTATAGTTGATGATGTTGGTACATCTTGATGGGTCATAGTTTATGTGTATTTGATGCATGATTGGTACATATTTGGTGCATGGTTGATGCACTTGTTGATGGTACATGTTGAGGTACATGTTGGTGCATGGTTGATGCACTTGTTTATGGCACATGTTGATTACAGGTTGAGGTACAGGTTGGTGCATGGTTGATGCGCTTGTTTATGGTACAATATTATTACAGGTTGTTTGGTACAGGTTGGTACATGGTTGATGCACTTGTTTATGGTACAAATTGATTATAGGTTGTTTGGTACAAGTTGGTGCATGGTTGATGGACTTGTTTATGGTACAGGCTGATTACAGATTGAGGTACAGGTTAGTGCATGGTTGATGCACTTGTTTATGGTATAGGTTGATTACAGGTTGATTGGTACAGGTTTACAACAGTATATCTCACAGTGATAGTGTGATAGTGGTTCCATCATTCTACTTTTATTTCAAGGCGGTTGGATAGGGCAAGGAAAGGTGGTTGTAGCCACCTTCTGGTTGTAGTCGGAGAAAATAGGGGGTTGTAGCCTCCTTCTAGTTGTAGCCAGAGAATTGGGGAGTTGGAGCTTCATTTAGGTTATATCCTGAGAAACTAGGGGGTTGGAGCCTCCTTCTAGTTGCAGCTGGAAAACAAAGGAAGTTCGTGCTTCCAATGAATGTGATTCTTAAAGACATATAAGAAAAATCATTCTGTGGTTTTCTCTTGCTTTGGGTTTCCACATAAAAACACTTGTGTACTATGTATGTGTATGATTTCTCATTTGTTCATTGTTTATTTAATCTGCAATTATTGGATGATAATTCTACATTGATATAATACTTGCATATTGTGGTTAGAAAATGATTGAATTGCTCTATTACTGATTCACCCCCCCTCTCAATAATCCAACTATTGGTATTAGAGAAGGTTCCTTTAGAAATCAGTTTAACCACTGAAAGGTATATCATGGAGAGAAACAACATGTATAAAAATGGAATACCACACTTTGATGGACAAAAGTATGTATTTTGGAGCATAAGGATGAAAACATATATACATGCACATGGATTTGAAATTTGGCAATCAATTGTAGATGGATACAAAGAACCAACAGTTCCACCGACAAATGAAAGAGAAATAAAACTCAGGCAAAATAATTCCAAAGCCACAAATGCACTTCTGAATGGTCTTTGTGAATCAATTTACACCAAAGTTATACATTGTAAATCCACTAAGGATATTTGGGAAAAGCTTCAAAATATTTATGAAGGAGATTCAAAATTCAAAGCATCAAAGCTTCAAACTTACAGAGGTTTTGAACAACTAAAGATGAAGGAATATGATAATATTGCATCTTACTTCTTATGAGTCGATGAAACAATAAATACAATCATAGGATTGGGAGAAGAAATTAAAGAATCTATAATTGTTTAAAAGGTACTAAGATCTCTCCCTATGAGATTTGATCCTAAGATATTGACACTATAAGAAAGATAAGATCTAGACTCAATAAGCATGGACGAACTACATGGAATCTTCACAGCATATGAAATGAGAACTGAACAGGAAAATCCATATATAAAAGAAGCATCTTTCAAAGCATCCAAAAGGTCAAAGAAAAAGGGAAAGAAAAATGAAAAAGAACATAGAAGCAACAATGACATCTCGAAAGATGATGAAGAAATGGCCAACTTTGTCAGAAGATTGAAAAAGGGAACCAACGATAGATATAAAGGTAAGTTTCCTTTGATTTGTTTTAATTGTGATGGTATTGGTCATTTTGCTAACAAATTTCCTCATAAGAAAAATAAGAGGAATAATGAAGATTACTCAAATAGAAAATAAACATATAAAGACAAAAGAACCACAAAGAAATTTTTCAAGAAAAGCTTATGCACCAAAGAAGACATCTCATCATCAGATGAAGATGTATTCAGTGACAGTGAGACAAAAATATTTCTATTAATGGCAGTATAAGACTCTGACAAAGAAGACAACGAAGAAGAATATGAAGAGGCAGAAGAAGAATATGAAGAGGCAGAAGTTGACTACCGAGAAGAATTTTTGTGTTCCATAGAAGTTATAAGAAGAGAAAATAAAACAAGAAGCTACAAGATGAACTAGACAAGAACAGACACTTAGGAACTAGAACAAATGATCACAAATTTGAAGGTTCAAATAGAAAAAGATAAAATAATTGAAGAAACACTCAAAGAACAACTAGAAGAAAGAGACAAGATCATTGGAAATTTGGAAGCAAAGATTGTCACATTAAGAAATGATCTTCAAAAGAAAAATATGCAGAACAACTCAAATTTTTTGAATGACATTATCAACAGTCAAAAACCTCATCATGACAAGTCCAGACTTGGATACAATCAGATAGAAAATGGATCAAGCTCCAAAACAACAGAGCAAGAAAGATATCCAAAAATCTATGCAGAAACAATCAAAGGGGATATGAATATCTACAAGGAAGATTATAGGGGCACTCCTCCATTGAGAAGATTCATATTTCAGAATAAAAAAACGACAGATAGGGCTCAGGAAGAAGAAGGATTTAGAAGAGAAACTCCTTTCAGAATATCTTCAACTCCTAGATATCAAACTATATTTTTTGGTTTATGTTATGCATGTAATAATTTTGGACATAAAGCTATGAATTTCAAAGCTAACAACATGAACATAAACAACTTTAAAAGTCATACAAAAAGGGGTTATCCAAGAAGCCCTAGTGAAACACAGAGAATAAGTTACAAAATGTTTGAATCATTGAGCATTGAAGTGGAATGATACAAATGCAACAACTTTGGACACATGGCCAAAGATTGCATAATGACAGTTCCTCCTAGAGAACCACAACATAACAAAAACAGTCACAGATAGGAACCTCAGAAGAGAACATGGATAAGAAAGCATAATTAGTATAACAATGAAGAATGCACACTCGCTCTACAAGCTAAGAAGAAGAAACATGGTTGGTATGTTGACAACGGTTGTTCAAAACACATGAAATGTGATAAAGACAAGTTTCTTACATTAAGAAAAGAAAGAGATGGATCAGTCTCCTTTGGAAATGATGATTCAACTAAAATCATTGGAAAAGACACAGTCATAATTGGAAACAAGATACCAAGGTAGGAAATGTTCTACTAGTAGAAGATATGAAACATAATCTTCTAAGTGTGAGTCAAATGTGTGACCAAGGTCATAAAGTTACATTTGATTCACTAAAGTGCGAGATAAGAAAACAAGGTTAAGGAAAATTGATTTCAACAACTGTAAGAACTTCAAGCAACATATATGTACTAAGTGAAATTGAAAATGAAAAGTGTTGTCTAGGAAAATATGATGAAAGTTAGCTATGGCACAGAAGAGTGGGTCGCATACACTTTGATAACCTTGTCAAAGTCATAAAAAGGAAGCAATTAGAGAAATGCCTCAGATAACGAAACCAACCAACACTTTATGCAGGCACTGTGAACAAGGAAAGCAAACAAAGACCAGTTTTAAATAAAAAAAATATTCAATGACAAGACCACTGGAAATTGTGCATACTAATCTAGTTGGACCAACTACAACAAAGAGTTTAAAAGGTGAGAAATGATTTATGTTATTAGTTGATGATTATACAAGAATGAATACAGTTTTCTTTCTCAAGAATAAGTCAGAAGCTTTTGAAAACTTCAAAGGAAATGGTTGAAAATGAAATGGATTCAAAAATAAAATGTTTGAGATCTGATAATGGAGGAGAGTTAACTTCAAAGGAATTTATGGAATATTGTAGTAGGAATAGAATAAAAAGACAATTCTCCGTTGCTAAGACACCTCAACAAAATGGAGTTGTTGAAATAAAGAACATGATAGTACATGAAATGGATCGAACAATGTTAATGGATTCCAAATTGATAGATATCTTTTGGACACATGCAGTGCATACAACAATTCACATTCAAAACAAAGTAATGATCATAAACAACACTGACAAAACTCCCTAAGAGCTATGGAAAGGAAGACCAACAAATGTGAAGCACTTCAATGTATTTGGAAGCAAATGCTACATCAAAAGAGAAGATGGCAGAATGAGAAATTTTGACTCTCGTGTGGACAAAGTAGTACTTGTTGGTTACTCAAGTACAAGGAAAGCATACAAGTGTTAAAATATGAGGTTGAAAAAAGTTGTAGAAAGCATCAATGTAACAATTGATGAAACAAGTGGATGAGAATTAAAAGAAGAAGAAAGTGAATCAATGGAACAACTTTACGAAGAAAAAATAGAAGATGAAGAAGTAGAAGTAGAAGGGGAAGATGAAGAGGATCAGACAGAAGTAGAAGAACAAGTTCAACAAGTGCCTCCAAAGACACCTAGAAAATGAGTACAAAAGAATCATCCTTCATATCAGATTATCGAAAACAAAGATGTAGGAGTTGAGACTAGAAGAAGAATTTGTTCACCAGAACAAACACACCTAGCACTCTCATCTATGATAGAACCAAACAATTTTGAAGAGGGCAACAAGGATGATTTTTGGAATAAGGCTATGGATGAAGAATTGAATCAAATAGAGAAGAATGACACTTGGGAATTGGTTCCAAGACCAAAGAATAAGAATGTGATTGACACAAAGTGGGTATTTAGAAATAAATTGAATGAATATGGACAGGTTACAAGGAACAAAGCTAGATTGGTACGTAAAATATACACATAGGTTGAAGGAATCGACTTTGAAGAGACATTTGCTCTAGTTGCCATAATGAAAGCAATTCGATTACTCCTAGCTTATGCATGCTCCAAGAATATTAAAGTGTATCAGATGGATGTGAAATCAACTTTTCTGAATGAGGAACTTGAAGACGAAGTCTACATTGAACAACTAGAAGGATTTGAATTGACAGAGAATGCAGATTATGTGTGTAAATTGAAGAAGGCCTTATATGGTCTAAAACAGGCTCCTAGAGCATGGTACTCTAGAATGGATAAATATCTACAACATGCGAGGTGTAGAAAAGGAAGTGCAAACAACAACATCTACATCAAGGTAACTCAAGATAGTATTTTATTAATTTAAGTTTATGTTGATGATATCATTTTTGGAAGAAATGATGACAAGTTAAGCCAAGAATTTTCAAAGGATATGCATAATGAATTTGAAATGTCATTACTCGGAGAACTATCCTTCTTTCTGGGTCTTCAGATACATCAAAGAAACCAAGGAATTTTTATTTCTCAAACTAACTATACCAGAGAAATGCTAAAAAGGTTCGGAATGGAAGATTGCAAATCATTTACCACTCCTATGCAAACCAGTTGCAAGTTGAGCAAAGATGATGATTCAAAGTCTACAAACTAGAGGCAATACAAGTCAATGATTGGCAGCTTGCTATATGTGACAACATCCAAACTAGATGTAATGCAGGAAGTTGGACAGGTGGCACGATTTCAAGCAACACTAAAGGAATCACATGTATTAGCAGTGAAGAGGATTTTCAGATATCTCAAAGGAACATAAGAGTTTGGATTATGGTATCCAAAAGGACATGATCTATCACTTATTGCCTACACAAATGCAGATTGGGAAGGTTGCATTGATGATCGACAAATCACCAGTGGAACATCGTTCTACTTGGGTGATTGTTTAGTATCATGGCTAAGAAAGAAAAAATCATCATTATTCTTATCTATAGTTGAGGCATAATATATTGCAACAACAACATGTTGTACACATGTTCTATGGATGAAACAAACTCTGACATATATATAGGTTGAGTATGATGAACCCATTCCAATCTATTGTGATAATACAAGCGCCATCAATATCTCAAAGAACCCGGTGATTCACTCCAAGACGAAACACATTCCAATCAAGTATCACTTTCTATGAGAACAAGTTGTAGAGAAGAACATCAGAGTTGAATATGTGGGCACAAAAGAACAAGTGGCAGACATCTTTACAAAACCGCTTGCACGAGAATCCTTTGAGTATCTTCGCCAGAGACTCAGATTAATTTCTACTCCAAATGAATTCTTTTGAATGGTTATCTTATATTTCTTAGATTTACATGAGGAAGCACCATAAAGAGGACAGTTTAGGTTCATAGATCATTTTCAGGAAGAGTTCAGTTAGGGGGAGTATTCACAAGGACATTTCAGTTAGGGTGAGCAGCCCTAGATGGAAAGATACCTTTTCCATTGATGTTAAAGGGGGAGAGATTTATCATATGCAAAGGTAAATGCTTGGAGAAAGAACATAGAGGAATGGTTCCAGAGGGAATGATGGTCACAGGGGGAGCATGAGTGATATGGCTTCATTATTGCATGAGAGTGTTTCCATCAATGCCAAAGGGGGATATTGTTGATTATTTGGGTTGGTTGTCATTGATGTCAACCCTTGAATAAAGTTCGATAGAAAATTCCAGTAGCACAAAGGTTTGGGTAATGGACCCAAGTTTGTTTGATGGATTATGGTATGAGTTTTGATATATTTGCAGGTAAGAATATTCTAGATGGATATTACATGTCATGCAATTTCTAGTGGTATGTGGAACATCACATAACTCCTCACGGTTAGAGTGTTATGGCCATATGAAGTTGGAGAACCCTCATGAGTCATCTAGAAGCCCCAAAAGGTCAAAGTAGTCAAAGTGGTTTAAGAGATTTTAGAAGGTAGATAATAAAGTGAAGTGATGAGTGTACTATAATTCAAAGTGAATACAAAAGAAATTATTTAAATAATAAATTTAATGGATAAATTACTAATTGGACAAGTGGTTAGAAGTGGGTTAACCCTAAAATAAGGAAAGTGGGTTAAGATGGTTAAAAGGTAACCCCTTGAGGAAGCTACATGAAAGTATAAACAAGAGGCAAGGCTCTCTCATTTTAAACACACTTGTGCATATTGAATATCTATAGGTGACTGAGGTAACCAAAGGATATCTAAGACGAACTTTAGAGGGAAGGGGAAGTAAAGAAGGCTGGAATTCAAGGGAGGATAAATTCTTTTGATGATGCTTTCTAAGGTATGTTATTTACAAGTCATCTCACCATTTTCGCAATAAATTTTTTTCTAGAATGATTCAGACCGTGAAATTGGGAGGCCATTGAGAAAACATATCCAAGTATATTTGATACAAATTTCAGCTTGCGGTTTGTCGTATTTTTGGAGTTACACGCCGTGGAAAATAGGGTTTGTGGCTAGTCCTAAAACTAGTCTAAAACAGGTGTTTCGGGTAAAAACGTCATAGCTTCTTCATAACATATCCAAATTTAATAAGACCAAATGTATTGGTTAGATTATAGTCTATAGTATTATGTGTACAATTTTCAGATCCATACAACAAATATTCCATGTGGGGCATGCTCTACAAGTTCGCTCTCTAGAATAAACCAAAATTCAACAAGGTATGTCATTTTTGCTATAACTCTTTTTCTAAGAGGTTCCAAGTAATGAAATCAGGAGAAATTGCATAAAATAAATTGAAGAACATTGTGTCCCATTTTTAGATATTTATTCATTACAAGTACATAGTTATTATTATTGCAAGTTAGGGTTGTTGACTAATCCAAAACTAGTCATGTGAGACTAAAGTAAAGTTTGATAAAATGTTGGTCTCTTGTTTTTAAAGTTAAGGAAGGTTTGCAGGTATGTGATCATATAAAATAGGTCTATTACATAGTTACAAATCATATTTGGATTATGAAATTGATGCAGGCTTTTGGTTGAGGTACATGTTGGGTACATGGTTGAGACAAGTAGTTGATGAGTTGGCACATACATGAGGTGTATAATTGATGTTGTTGGTACATATTGATGAGTCATAGTTTATGTGTATTTGATGCATGATTGGTACATATTTGGTGCATGTTTGATGCAATTGTTGAAGGTACATGTTGAGGTACAAGCTGGTGCATGGTTGATGCACTTGTTTATGGTACAGGATGATTACAGGTTGTGGTATAGGTTGGTGCATGGTTGATGCACTTGTTTATGGTACAAGCTGATTACAGGTTGTTTGGTATAGGTTGGTGCATGGTTGATGCACTTGTTTATGGTACAGGATAATTACAGGTTGTTTGGTACAGGTCGGTGCATGGTTGATGCACTTGTTTATGGTAGAGGTTGATTACAGGCTGAGGTACAGGTTAGTGCATGGTTGATTCACTTGTTTATGGTACAGGTTGATTGGTACAGGTTTACAACAATATATGTCACAATGATAGTGTGACAGTGGTTCCATCATTCTACTTTTATTTCAGGGTGGTTGGACGGGGCAATGACAGGTGGTTGTAGCCAGATAACATAGGGGGTTGTAGCCTCCTTCTGGTTGTAGCTAGAGAATTGGGGAGTTGGAGCTTCCTTTAGGTTGTAGCCTGAGAAAATAGGGGGTTGGAGCCTGTTGGGCTCATGATTTGTTTTTTTTTTATGATGATGATTGAATCCTTTTTGTACTAGTATTATATGTGTTATTAACCATTTTGAAGAGGTTTTCAAAGGATTTTGTATCAATTCATCATGGATTTATAAAAGGTATGTGTAATTGATGTTTTGCAATGATTTTGAGTTAGATTCAGTTCGATTTTATGTTTATAAGGATCTAATGCGCGATCTGTGTGTCACGGGGCGAATTCGCAATGCAATTTTCCATCCAGTAGCTCGTTTGACACTTCATCCAACACCTGATCCGGTACTTCATCCGACACTGCATCCAACACTTGGAACATAGGCAAGTTGGCGATTGTTATATTGGAAGCCTATGATGGGTGAATTATCAACCTAGGTTTTTCTCCCCCTCGTGGCCTCTAGCTACTAAGCTCTTGACATCTCAGATTATGTAGTTATGCTAATCACTGAGTGGCTCATTCAATTTCCAGAAGCCAAAGTTGTTAACAACTCATTTAATGAATTTGATATTTTTAGAGGAGGTCGACCCTTCCAGTGGTCGACCTCTCGAGATGTAATTCACCTATAAATACCACCAGTAGTGGAAAGAACAAAGACAAAATGTTAAGAAGACATTTCATTGTGTAATTGAGACATTCTCTACAACATTTGTTCCAGATTTCATTTTTTTTATTATTAATGACATAATTGCATTGAGTTAAGCTTGTGTTTTTCCATTGGAGAGTAGCCACGACCTACTGGGGGGGGCACCAGTGGTCTCGGTGATTCTACATCAATAGATATTGTGTGTTTATCTTATTTCTTAGTTATAATTTATACTTGTTTATGTGTTGTATGCATTTTTTAGTTTCAATTATTGTATGCCAATTATAATTTGATTATCTAATTGTCTTTCTTTAATTGCAGATTGCTTGTAGGAGCTGGTTAATTATCATGTTGTGTCTCTTCTTTATTAGCTATGAATCATCCTGCAGGATACTAATTTAGATAGTGTATCAAAGTCTTAATTAGTTACTCTGGTTTTGGCAACTAAAACAGAGCATTAACTTAGACAGGGTATTAGTGTAAACATATTTTTAATTTAAGTTTGTTTGCAAGTTGTGATGGATTAATTGTTTCAAGTTTTGATAGTTGTAATCAAGATAAATTCATTGATCTATTTTGTTTATTAATTTTTCCATAGTATGATAGGATAGAAGTAGATTTGGGATTATGATTTTTAAAATCATTTTAGTTAATTTTGAAATATGATTCTTAATGATAGATTAGTTCACTTTTATGAAATCCCAATTATGGATTTGAGTTGTAATTTATAATTAGCATTATTCAAGAGTTATAGATTTGCACATAGTGTTTTTATTTTCATTCTAAATATGAATTTGAATTAAGATTTTGAATTAAGAATTAAATTATGAGTTTATGAGTTTATAGCTTCGCTTAAAATAGTGATTTTAATAGAGTACTTTCCAACAGTTATGTGATAGAGTGAATGATTGATGTTTACTTGAATTTTCATTAGTAGTTAGATGCCATAAGGATGTGAGTTCTTGATTTTCTTGTTTTTAGTTAGGTAGATGAGTGTTCATTCTTGCAAGATAGAAATAATTGTTAGTTCTTCTTAAGAATAGAGTTTTGAAATATGATTTTTAATTACAGGACTAGTTCCATTTAGATCATAAAATCTCAGTTAAATAGATAGCTTACTTGTTGTTGCTTACTTAAAAAATTGAATAGATTAACTAGCTTTAAAATAGACTTCTATTTTCTTATTTAGAAATAGTCCATCAATTCCTTGTTTGAAGTTGCTTAGGGTAAGTAGTTCATAATTCTAGAATTGTTTAAAGCTCTTCATTATTTGAGTTTATTGGAATTAGATTAGATTAGATTAGGATAGTCTAGGCTAGATTAGAGCTCTAGAATTGCATATACAGTGCTGACACCTCGAAGCTTATGAGCCCCGGGTTGACAATTTATTGTCAAAATAGATAGCATATATTTTACTCGACATTTTTGGCGCCGTTTCCGGGGAGGTGCTAAAAGGGATTAGAGCTTAGGTAGGTAGGTTGATTTTAATTACACAACAAGGGGGAGGAGAAACTTTAAGACAAGAGGTAAGAACTTGCTCATCCATTTTAATGGATTGCTCCAAATCCTTGTTGTTCCCTTTCCGCAAGAGTGTTTACTTTTTCTACAATTTTTCTTACTTTTCTTAGTTTGTTTACTTTTCTCAGTTTGTTTACTTTCCTGCAATTTACTTTCCCACAAACGTGCTTTCTTTCCTACACAATGTGTTTACTTTTCCGCAATTTCTTTTTCTTGCTAGTGTGCTTATTTTACTGCAAGAGTGTTTTCTTTTATTTCTTTTATGCAAGTTTTATTTCTTTCATGCAAGTGTGCTCCCCTTTCGCAAAGTGTGTTTACTTTCATACACGTGTCAGTTTGATTTCATTCCAGCAATCGTATTTTATTTTATGCTTTGATTTCTTTCTTGTAAGTGTGATTTATTTTATTCTAGCGTAGTGTGTTTAGTTTGCACAAATATGCTTTAAATATGTCTTTCATCTTTTAGGTAGTTGTGATTAAAAAACTTAAAAAATCTATAATAATAATAAAAAAAATGTGGGTGTTTTAAGAACCCCATACACTAATCCCCATGTGAGGCAGGATCCATCAACCAACAAAATGAATTCGAAGGTGACCATTACTTTGGGAGAACTCTCTCAAATCCTAGTAGCAGCTGGGATTTCTTCTTTTCAGGAAGAACACATCTTGATAATAGTCATGAAATTGTCCACCTCTTCGGAAATGATAAAAGAACCAAAGTCCCATGAGCTACAAAATGATTTTCCTTGCCAAAATGAAAAGGAAGCTGAAAAATTATGGACTAGATCCAGTGGAGAGCAATCATTAATACCTGAGATTGAGGAGTTCTTAATATCCATCTCAATAGATCCTTTATGTACTTCAAAAATCAATCATCCAGAAGAAGAGGATCTACATGGCATGATGAAGGAGAGCACATAAATTACTGTTGATGAACATCAATATTACATTGAAATTTGGTTTCAAGAGGTCATCAGGCCACAATACTATTGTCTTCTTCAACACCTTCTGGTGCCAAAACAAGTAATTTGGTTGGTTCTTCATATCCAGATAATCACTACAGTAAATTTTTCATATGAGGATATGGGTATGTTTCTTATCTTGCTTTGCACATGGTTACATTGGAAAAGTTCTTACACTTGAATAACGATTTTCCTTTCTTTTTAGGTAGACTAGGATAGTATATAAAAATTGCATGTTGTTAGTTTAGCTTAAAGTCTAATGCAACCTCATTTTGCATTTTATTGATAATAAAAGAACTACGAGATACATGTTCCCATGACTTGATCTGATCAATTTTTGATATTTTAGAGTGTGGTTTTTGACAAACAGTTTTAGAGATCTTTGCATGTATTTATTTCACCACAAGTGGACAATTTCAAGGAGACAAAAAGGGAAGTATTTTCCTTCAAAAATATTTCTATATTTAAACCTTGTTGTCTGCTAAGCATCAATTGAATAATGACTTGCTGTAATTAGCCACATTTTTGCAAATATTTCCATCTTCTTTTTCTCAAGGCATCTTTAATGGAAGTTGCTCTTAACCTCCACCACTAGAGGATATAAGGAAGTGATACCTTACCTATCAAACTTAGAGGTTACTCGTACAATTTGCTTAAGAACCCTGCACAAGTGAGTAAATTATCTTTATTAAAGAGTAACAAGGAGGCTTGATTAGCGGTTAGCCATGGAAACATCACAATAACTTAAAAAAAGAAGGAGAGAGTGAGTTGAGCCTAACGATACCTTTCTGTTCTTTCCCAATGATACCATCTACTGCACAATAAAAATGCTTGATTATACCATATATTTAGATAGGATATGTCTACTTAAGTACCCCTTACATCAGGACAATATCTAAGGAATACATAAAGGAGAGTCATCCTCTAACATAAATACCATCCCAATCTAAAAAAGAAAGAGAGCAATTTTTTTTCCAGAGTTGTCTCCCTATATTCTTGCACAAAGAAATCTTTATATTAAAATATTAAAATATGGTGGAACAGTCTTTGAGGGTGTAAGAGGCTAACCCATCGGGATACTGAATAAGTCTGCTGGCAGTGGGTACTGACTTGTGGTATGACTAGGTAAACCCGTCAGAGTACTGAAAAATATTTCTGGCAGGGGGGCATTCTACCTAGCGAGGATGATAATCTGACAAAAAAAATAACAAATAAAATTCTTGAATCTTAAACTTGTCCTGATGTACGACATTACTTGTAGACAAAGTTGAAAAGAAGTATGTATGGTTAAGCTAAGGTCAATGAACTCCATAACTATGCCATTGGGAAATAACTTCAAGACTATCTTAAGCCTCTCTCTCCTACCTCTTCTTAACTATATGTAGGATGTTCTATCCTATAGGTGGGGCCATATTCTAACCGTCTCGGTGGACTTATGTGTGAAATTTATCTCTACACTCAGAAAGCTATAAATCTTAGGTTATTGGGAGAATTGACTGGTTCCCTATATTTTTTATTGTGAAGTGTCACAATACTTAGGAGTGGGGGAAGGGTTTCATGAGATAACAAATGATAAATACTACCTATCTATAATCCATGAGAAGAAGAAGTAGAATCTTTGTAAAATTTATGTATATTGCTTTCATGATATGGGTTATTATATCAACAATTATTTTTATTGAAATGATAAATTAGATACCACTGACATCATTATGTGTTATAAGCCTGTTGTGAATTTTATTTATTTATTTTATGTTTATATAATGGAAGACTTCTTAACTGGTTCTTTGTGACAATTACAGATCAATAACACATTGTTAAACTCACTACAGATCTATGTTACACACCTATGAACAAAGGAACAATGATAAGTTTCTCTGTATTAGGCTAGGTATTTAGATCAGTGTGGTTTTGATTTGGAGTTTTCTGGATGAGAGTCTAGGTATAGGGAGCTAGGCCAGGGTTTCCAAATCATAGGAATTCTTCTTATAATCTTATGAAACAATCATAGGAAAGCATGGAAATGGCAACAAATTGTAGCAGAAGAGCAACAACTTTGGAGGATGATTTGGAAGCCTTCCTTGATGAGTTTTTTAATGAAAAAATTATGGATGGAAATATGAAGATGTCCTCTACACCCCAGAGTCACTAATCCAAGCAAAACCCTACATCTAACCCCTTCAAAATTGATTTGAAAACAAACTGTCCAAAAACGCAACGATTGTGACAAAAGTGCAACAAACAAAATAGGGGTCAAAGATGGAGTGTTAAATATTTATCCATAATACATTTTAAAAAACTGGGAGAGGTTTTGTATATAAGTTTGTTTTTAATACAAACTTCTCTTAGTGTTTTGAAATTCATTCCCATGTTCTTGGAATATGTGCCACAAAAGAATGACTAAAACAAGCAATTAAATTGGAGAATTTGATTTTCTGAAATAGGCCTCTAAGAAAGTTGAATATCTCCCAATATATGATAACTGTGTAAAAACTGAAGGAGGATATTATGATTTGGTATTTCCTTAGAAAAAACCTCCTTTGTTTTTCCAAAATCTGTCTTTATTTGGTCAAACACCTATTTTGAAAATAATGACTAAAACAGGAAATTAAATTGGAGAATTTGATTTTCTGAAATAGGTCTCCAAGAAAGTTGAATATCTCCCAATATATGATACTTGTGTAAAAACTAAAGGAGGTTATTGTGATTTGGTATTTCATTAGAAAAAATCTCCTTTGGTTTTCCAAAATTCATCTTTATTTGGTCAAAAAACTCTTTTTAAAATGATGGCCAAAAATAGAGTCAAAAGCGTAGCGTGGTTTTGTAGAACACTTTTGAGTGACTTTTCCTGATCCATTTTCTGATGTAGTAGTGAACGACCATGTGTCTCTAAAGCTTGATGTCCCCATTGTCATTTTTTAGGAGCATCTCTAGGTGTTCATTAACTGTGCCAAGACAACACTCTCTGTCCTTTTCAAATTCTGTTGCAATAGTGCCTTCAATATCTTGTTGACATAGTGGAGGAGATGACTCAAGACTCATTTGACAATAGAAAGACATGTCAAATTTTATTTGAAAATATAAACATTTGACCTAGGACCCCAAAAATAACCTTGAAAGATTACATTTAATCACTGGAGACTACTGGACTCTAACAGACTCCACTCCCTCCAACTCAAACTATCTCTTTGTCTGATCAAAAGGCCAATAAAATTGTTGATTCCCCTACAGCCTCATCGGGCAAGAAAACCAAAAATCTTGCTGATAATTCTCCATTTCCCTCAACACATGTTGATACTCAACCTAAGAAGTTAAAATATGCATTCCAACAAGATTTTACTTCAGTCCCTATGAATAGAAGAGGAGCCAATCGGTTCAAAGGGGAATCTTTTTGAAGAAGTACCTGAAGTGTAAGTGGAAAACCTAATGTAAAACCTCCAAACACTTTGGATCCTATCCAATTGTCTTCTGATATTGAAATCCCCCCTAAAAGACTCAGAGACGTTTCTACAGAAGATCATAAGAGGCACAAGACAAAGTCTTCAGGAAAAGAGGGAGAAGCTTCTAAAGCTAATCCACCCCCTCCTTTGCAAGTCTAGTTATGTTGGGTAGTTCATTTTTGTTTGCAGTGGGACCTACAAATCCTTAGGTGTGGGGGTAATTTTGGGCTCGTGATTTGGTTGTTTTATGATGATGATTGAATTCTTTTTGTATCGGTATTATATGTGTTATTAACCATTTTGAAGAAGTTTTCAAAGGATTTTGTATCAATTCATCATGGCTTTACAACAGGTATGCGTAGTTGATGTTTTGCAATAGTTTTGAGTTAGATTCAGTTCAATTTAATGTTTATAAGGATCTAATGTGCGATCTGTGTGTCACAGGGTGAATTTGCAATGCAATTTTCCATCCGGTAGCTCGTTCGACACTTGATTGAGCACCCGATCCGATACTTCATCCAGCACTACATCCGACACTGCATCCAACACTTGGAGCATAGGTGTGTTGGCGGTTGTTATATTGACAGCCTGTGATAGGAGAATCAATGACCTGGGTTTTTTTCCCCCTCGTGGCCTCCAACTACTGAGCTCTTGACATATCATATTAGGAAATTATGATAATCACTGAGTGGCTCATTCAGTTTCTAGAATCCAAAGTTGTTAGTAGCTCATTTAATGAATTTGCTATTTTTAGAGGAGGTCGAATCTTCTAGTGGTTGACATCTCAAGTTGTAATTCACCTATAAATACCACCAGTAGTGGCAATACCAAAGACATAATGTTAAGAAGACATTTCATTATGTAATTGAGACATTCTCTACAACGTTTGTTCCAGATTTCATTTTTTTTTATTAATGACAGAATTGCATTGAGTTAAGCCTGCGTTTTGCTATTGGAGAGTAGCCACGATCTACTAGGGGGCCCACCAGTGGTCTGGGTGAATCTACATCAATAGATATCGTGTGTTTATCTTATTTCTTAGTTAGAATTTATACTTGTTTATGTGTTGTATGTATTTTTCAATTTCAATTACTATATATGTCAATTATAATTTGATTATATAATTTATCTTTCATTAATTGTAGATTGTTTGTAGGAGCTAGTTAATTATCATGTTGTGTCTCTTCTTTCTTAGCTATGAATCATCCTGCAGGATACTAATTTAGATAGTGTATCGAAGTCTTAATTAGTTACTCTGGTTTTGGCAACTAAGACAGAGCATTAACTTAGACAAGGTATTAGTGTAAACATATTTTTAATTTAAGGTTGTTTGCAAGCTGTGATGGATTAATTGTTTCAAGTTTTGATAGCTGTAATCAAGATAAATTCATAGATCTATTTTGTTTATTAATTTTTCCATAGTATGATAGGATAGAAGTAGATTTGGGATTATGATTTTTAAAATCATTTTAGTTAATTTTGAATTATGATTCTTAATGATAGATTGGTTCACTTTTATGAAATCCCAATTATGGATTTGAGTTGTAATTTATAATTAGCATTATTCAAGAGTTATAGATTTGCACATAGTGTTTTTATTGTCATTCTAAATACAAATTTGAATTAAGATTTTTATTTATAGGGCTTCGATTCAGTTGTTATCATTAGAGAAAATTTCAACTCAAAAGTGTCCTCCTAAAGAAAAGTCAAGAAAATGATAAAATAATGTTGTGTAGCGAAATTTTAATATTTCACTTTTATCGAAGAAGCCCATGGTTATTTTACTTTTATCAAAGCTACCTTAAATATATATTTTATATTAATATCAATTTATGAAGATAAAGTTCATTGTAGTATTTTCCCCAAAATAAGAAAATTAAATTAAATACGCTATCTTAAAAGTTATTGGACCAACTTTTCAAGGTGTAAAGTTCCAAAAAAAACTATTAAATATTATTAAAAACTAATATATAAAATTACACATACTCAAAATGATATAAGATTAAAAAAAATGTATAATAAATATTATATATTTTAATCACTAACATAATTTTCTTTCCATCACAATGAATTATGATCAGTTTTATTTTATTTTTGTGTGTGTGTGTGTGTATCCCTCGGGGTGTAGGGCTATCATTGATGGAGTGTACTATTAAGGCACTCCGTTATTTTAAGTCATCGGTTTGAAACCCTAACTTACCTTGTGTGTCACGTATGGGGCATCATGGACACACCTAGAGGTTATAGTGGTAGGA
>ML871225.1:8254-19928 GCA_009831015.1 Picea engelmannii | reverse complement strand
AATGTAGTCAAATAAGAGAAAAATTACATATCTGGAAGCCAACCACTTATTGCACTGCACAAGAATATAATGATGGAGCAATAAGCAATGATCATTCCATTGTCAATGAAATATCTCAATGAAGCAGTGAAAGACACAAGATATCATGATGGGAAAGCTATGAAAATATGGATAATTAAAGAGGTCATTCATGACTAGCATGATTGGATAACAAGATTGACTCTTTTAGGACAATACATTAAGGGAAAAGGAAGTATCATTAATTTACCAATCAATAAATCATCTTTGACATTTGTGTGCATACAAGAAATAGGTTCAGATAGGTAACAAATCAAAGAACTTGAAATCATATGGGAGCACCAATTACATCCAAAACTCATGCTAGAAGGAGAACGAGTCATGATCAATGAAACCTTTAAAAACTAATAGGCCTTTGAGTCATAGGACTTGAGATCAATTGAGGCTTCAATACAACCTAAAAGAGTTTATTCACAAGAACAAGTAGATTACAATATAGATAAGTTATAGAGGTTATTTCAGTTATAGATAATTTGATGTCAACTGGCATGTGACTTTATTTCCCTTTGCGCATTTTGTTGGGTTGTATGGATGAGTTTTATAGATAGTGTGCAAGATCAATGTTGGAGGTAAATTAGTGATATCTAAAAATGACATTGTTTGTAGAACTTGGTAACCTAATCAAAGTACTTACACTAAATGTACATTTGAGTCCGAGCAACCTACCCTAAATCCTTCCTTATATAGGCAATAAAATAAATCATCATCTTGTTTCACTTGACTCCTTTTCAATTCATTTTACTTCTAGCATTTACATGCCAAACAACCATGCTTTC
Source organism: Picea engelmannii (assembly GCA_009831015.1). Lineage (NCBI taxonomy): Eukaryota > Viridiplantae > Streptophyta > Pinopsida > Pinales > Pinaceae > Picea > Picea engelmannii. The sequence goes on along the minus strand of ML871225.1, from coordinate 19,074 downwards.
ATAAGTTGGAACATACATATGGAGGATTTGAGAGTACAATTTTATTCTCTTGTAAATAGCATGCCCTTGATTTCAAATGATATCTGCAATAGATTTTTGCATATTGTTTTTAATTAGTGGATGTTGAAACTACCAACAAGAGGAGCTTACAGAGCAATTACTCAAAATGTAATCACTTTATAAATCAAATGAGACAATGCATGAAAATACATTGTTGGATATGTGTTATATTCTTTGCATGACTAGAACTAGTGTCTACGTTTCACTGGGTGCGCAGAGGAGCAGAGCCCCCCTGCGTGGGGGTTCGAGGGCAACTCTCCCGTTTAAAAAAAAATGGTTTTTGTGTCCATTTTTGGGCGGTCCTCGGTTTTAGTGTCCATTTATGGGCGGTTTTTCGGCACATGGTTTTTCGTCGATGGTTTTCTATTTTTGATGAAGTAATTAGGGTTGTTGACTAATTCAGGTCATTGGATTATGTTTTTGGATGCCACTCGCTCCTATATGTATATTTTATTGTAAACAATGTATTATGTGAATGAATATAGAATATGTTGGTTTTCCCGATTTGGGTTTCTAGGGGAAAAATCTTTGTGTAATGTGTATATTTTCCATTATATCTTTTTTGCTCTTTTATTGAAGATATGTTTGCAGTAAAATATTGTACAAGGTTAAAATCTACATTTGGTATCAAAGCAATTATTGGCTTCAGGGGGATGCCTTTGTGGTCCGGGGTTTGGCTTGGGATTGTGATAAGCCTTGTTACAGTGGGAGATCTGCGGTATTGATTCTTCAGGTGAAGAGAAATGGTGAGCAGTTCAAAAATAGAGATCGAGAAATTTAATGGACAAATTTTTGAGCCATGTAAGCTCAAGATGGAAGATCTGTTGGTAGACAAAGATCAGTGGGTCGCGATGGATACAGGTACTCCACCTATAGGAATGTCAACAAATGAATGGAAAAAGTTGGATCAGAAGGAGAAGAGCACAATCCAATTGTGTCTCTCATATTCGGTATTATTGAATGTGTCGGGGGAAACTACAACCAAGGAGTTATGGGTTAAGTTGGGGAACTTGTATCAGTCTAAGTCCCTAGTAAATAAATTGTTCTTGTAGAAAAAGATGTATAACCTAAGGATAAGAGATGGAGACTTGGTGACAGAGCATCTGAACGCATTCAACACTGTGGGAAGTTAGTTGTTATCTATTGAGATTAAAATTTTAGATGAAGATAATTGTATCAGTTTACTGTGATCTTTACCAGACTCGTGGGATAGTCTGGTTGTAGACATGGGTAGTAATAAAACTACCTTGAGTTTCAATGATGTGGTATCATCATTGTTATCGAAGGAGATGAGATGGAAGAACATGGAAGGACAGAGCACATATGCATTATTTTCAAGAGGACGCTCCCAATATAGAAATAGATCTAAGTCCTCAAGTGGGAGCTCTAAGTCTAAGTGTAGATCTAAATCTCCTGAAAATTTTGTAAAGGTATGTTGAAGATGTGGAAAAGAAGGGCACTTCAAGAAGCAATGTAGATCCAAAATCATTGAGAAAGTGAAGGGATCTGAAGGTGCTCCCTCTATAGAAGAAAAGAACTCCAAGGAAGAAGGAGGGGATGTGTACTTGGCTTCTTCAAGAACACATGCAAATCATGAGGCATGGTTGGTTGACTTGGGTGAATCCTTTCATATGACTCCCCACAGGGAGTGGTTCTGTGAATATGAAAGGTATGATGGAGGTAATGTTTTCTCGGGAGATTACTTGACAACCAGAATCATAGGACGAGGAAAAGTCAAGTTGAGGCTCATAGATGAAAGGATTAGAACACTACCTAGTGTTCTGCACATCCCACGATTGGCCAGAAATTTGATTTATGTAAGAAAAATGGATGATGTGGGGGTAAAAGCAGTATTTGAAAAAGAAACCTGCAGGATGGTTCAAGGAGAAATGGTGTTGTTGAAGGGAGTTCGGATTGGAACTATGTATAAGCCACAAGGAAACATTGTTAGTGATGGGTGTAATAGGTCCATTGTTCTTGATATTGGAGTAGAAGAAGAAAAAAAAAACCTGCAATCTCTAGAGAAAAGGTTATGTTGTGGCATCAAAGACTGGGGAATATCAGAGATAAGGATCTTCGACTATTACACAGTAAAGGTATGGTTGAAGGTATGTCTAACTACTTTCTGGGTTTTTATTTCTGTGAACATTGTGTATATGGGAAGCAGAATCGGGTAAGATTCCCCTCTGGTGCAACGAGGGCAGAAGGAATTTTACAGCTAGTTCACAGTGATGTGTTTGGACCTGTGTCAGTTCCATCATTGGGAAAAGCTATGTGTTATGTCTCATTTATAGATGACTTCTTGAGGAATACTTGGATATGTTTTCTTAGGAATAAATCTGAAGTCTTTGACAGGTTTAAAGAGTTTAAGGCTCTTGTTGAGGACAGATAATGGTGGAGAGTTTTGTGGGAATGAATTTGAAGAATTCTATAAGAAGTGTGGTATAGAAAGGCAGAATACTACTCCATATACACCTCAATAGAATGGAGTTTCAGAAAGGATGAATAGGACACTGATGGAAAAAGAAAGGTGCATGCTTAGTGGTGTCGGGTTAGGGAAAGAATTCTAGGCAAAGGCAATGGGTACTGCATGTTACTTGGTCAACAGATCACCCTCAATAGCAGTTGATGACAAGACTCCAGAAGAGGTATGGACTGGTAAGAAACCTTCTCTCACACATCTCAAGGTATTTGGTTGTGAGGCCTATGTTCATGTTCCAAAGGAAAACATGAGTAAGTGAGATAGAAAGGATAAAAAGTGTATATTTATTGGGTATACATATGGTCTTAAAGGTTATAAGATTTGGAACCCAGAAACTAAGAAGGTTGTGTATAGTTGAGATGTGGTATTTAGTGAAATGAAAGATGTTGCCAAACAGGAAGTCCTATCAAGTAAGGAAGAACCAAAGAAAATAGACTTTGAGCCAAAGGATGATGAATCAGACTCTACAGAAGAACATGAATCAGAAGAAGAATATCCTCATAGTCCAATATTGAGGATATCGGTGCAAGAAAAAAGGATACTAGAAAGGTATACTCCATCTGATTTTTGTTCAAATTTTCCTTTATCTATTATTGATGATGATCCTAGAACTGTTAGGGAGGCAGTGGATTCAGAGGATGGAAAACTTTGGAAAAAGGCCATGGTTGAAGAAATGGCAGCCTTGGATAAGAATGAGGCTTGGGATCTAGTGGAGTTGCAGAATAGAAGAAATCCCATTGGAAACAAATGGGTATTTAAAAGGAAGTTGAATGCAGAAGGCAAAGTGGAAAAATACAAAGCTTGGTTAGTAGAAAAGGGTTATTCCCAGGTTGAGAGAATTGATTTTCGTGAGATTTTTTCTCTTGTTGCCAAGTTAACTTTTATTAGATTTATGTTATCTGTTGTTGATGCGTTTGAATTTGAAGTAGAAAAAATGGATGTGAAGACAACATTCCTACATGGGGATCTGGAAGAAGAAATCTACATGAAGTAGCTAGAAGGATCTTTTGTTAAGGGAAAGAAGGAGCTGGTATGCAAGCTGAAAAAGTCCTTGTATGGTTTAAAACAATCACCAAGGATTTGGTATCAAAAAATTGATACTTATATGCTGGGACTTGGCTTCACAAGAAGAAAAGAGGATCACTATGTGTATTTTAAATTAATTGGTGATCATTTGATTTATTTGGTCTTGTATGTGGATGACATGTTGTTGATTTATCCAAGATGTGAAAATCCAATTGTCCTCTAAATTTGACATGACTTAAGGATCTTGGTGCTGCAAATTTCATTTTGGGCATGGAAATTAAAAGAGATAGGAAAAACATGAAACTATGGTTAAATCGGAGAAAATATGTCGAGACAATATTGCAGAGGTTTAATATGCAGGAATGTAAACCAGTTAGGGTCCCTATTCCTATAGGTGTAAAGTTATCTATGGATCAGTGTCCCAAGACACATGAAGAGGAGGAGTACATGTATTGTGTTCCATATGCAAGTCTGGTTGGCAATTTGATGTATGCAATGGTTTGTACTAGATTGGACATTGCACATGCAGTGGGAGTTTTGAGTAGGTATATGTAAAAACCAAGGAATGTGCATTGGACAACAATAAAAAGGGTTTTTCAGGTATTTGTGTGGCATTGCTAGCTATGGATTGTGCTACCAAGGAAGACCAGGATTGGAAAAATTGTTGGACATACATGGCTTTGTGGATGTAGATTGGGCTGGAGATATGGATCGTAGGAGATCTACAAGCGGGTATGTGTTTAACATGTTTGGAGGAGAAATCAGTTGGATGAGAAAAAGATAGTTTGTAGTGGCACCTTCAACTATAGAAGCTGAATACATGGCAGCCACTCATGCAATCAAGGAAGGAATATGGTTACAAAGATTGTGTTCAGGTATTGAGTTGGTATAGCAAGTTGTAAGGATATATTGTGATAGTTAGAGTGCAATTTTTCTAGCGAAGAACCCGGCTTATCATTCAAAGACAAAGCATATTGATGTTCAATATCACTTTGTGAGAGACATGGTTGAAGAAAATAAGGTGTTGTTGATGAAGGTGGATACTTTGAAAAATGTTGTAGATTCATTAACAAAATATGTGAGCACTGAGAAGCTCTCTTGGTGTAGAGGATCTATGGGCATTGTTGCCTTGGATTGTTGACAATGTAACCCTGTAACCCATTGTTTTTTGTCGATGGTTTTCTATTTCTGATTAAGAAATTAGGGTTGTTGACTAATCCAGGTCATTGGATTAGGGTTTTGGATGTCGTTGGCTCATATATGTATATTGTATTGTAAACAATGTATGATGTGAATGAATATAGAATATGTTGGTTTTCCTGGTTTGGGTTTCCAGGGGAAAAATCTCTGTTTAATGTGTGTATTTTCCATTGTATATTATTTTTTTGTTTTTGTTGAAAATATGTTTGCAGTAAAATATTGTGCAAGGTTAAAATCTGCATACACAAGTATACATCATTCCTTTTTTTGGCTTCCATTTTATTCTCATGTTCTATTGAACCCATAATTTTAGAGTTAAACAAACAATACGAAAGGTTAGATATTGATCTAGATAAGAGAAGATAACAATAATAGGAGAAATAACATATACATATTGCAAAGAGACGGTAATTACATAAAAGCTAAACTCTATTAATGAATGAAATAATGAAATTACAATATGTGAAGCAATACAAACTAGCTAGAATGGCAGTGGCTTATCTATGAGAAGAGATATGTCGGTTGTGCTCATTTGTAAAAATCCCATTACAAGAGGCTAAAACTATTGTTTAACACAAAGCCTAAAACCCTAATATCCAAAACCATAACCCTAGGAGATGAGTTGGAAAAAGCAATGAGGGCCCTAAGGAACCTAGTTAATATATCAACTTCTCAGGTTGTAGATTTCACAAACAAACTCTGTTTGGGGAATTTCTTGGACCATTTCAAAGATTATTTTGAAATTTATGCATTGGGAAAGTACAACAATTTTCTATGTCAATCATAAAAAATGCATGGGAAGTGCCCAAAAAATGTTCTAGAAGTTCACGACCTATAAAAATGTTGTAAAACTAGCAAGGTGTGCGATAATTTCTAAATTGGTGGTAGATTTGGTTAGCCACCTTAATTGGTGGTCCACTATTAGGAATAAATGGTCTCCATTACATCAAGTTCCTCCATCATATGGGCAAAGTTCTAAATATTTTGGTTCCTAGTGAACCATTTTCCTTGGTGAAAATATTGCCCCACACTGACAACCTAATAGAGTTATATGTTTTGTTGGTGGGTGCCCTTTGTCTTGATGTCCACAATCTAGTTAATTGTATCATTCTGAATGCAACCAAGGTTGATTTCTTTATGGCCCAAGTTCTCTTCAACTCGACTATAATACGCCTCTCAAATCAACTTTTCATGCTCACCTAAGGGAACATAGACATGGACCATATGGCATATAAGTCCATCATGGAGGTGCAAGTCTAAACTTGGTTTACCTACACCTAGTCTGATATGTAGATAAGTCAAGATAAATAGCATACAATTGGGGCCACCCAAATGTCTCATGTTCACAATAATTTGTCATTGTGGTGTAGATACTTCGACACACCTGAAAAGTTTTCAAAAATTCTCGGGTTTCCCTTTCTTTTTCAATTCATTTTGGATTTTCTCTTCCGGTTTTTTTTATTTTTCTAGTGTTGATCAAAACCTCATTTTGAGAATCATCTTTTAAGTAGATTTCATCTTTGAATTTTTTTTCTTTTTTCTTTTAATCATCAACTTTGAAATGTCTAAGTCTAATACTTAAAAAAGTTTTCCAAAAATTGTATTGCGGGATTAAATCTTTACTTTTTATTTGCTTCTATCACATTTTAAACTTCACTTTCTCTATCGTATAAAAGTGAAAAGTACCTATGATAACTCTTCATTGCAAAGGGAGGTCCACCCTTGAATAGGTTCAAACGGAAAGTTGCATCTGAAAAAATATTCATTGCAAAGGAAGGTCCACACTTTATCATAGTCCAAAGTTTAAAGTCTTCTCCAACAAAGTGGAAAGTTTCATATGCCAAAGAAATGATACTTTCCATTGAAAATGTTTTTGAAGGGGTGCTTCCAAAATTTCTTTGGATTTTAAGTTTTGTTTTCACCTCCATGCAAAAGTGAAAAATGATCGGCATTGAAAATGGTTTTCAAAAATGTTGTATAGAAGTTTCAATGGGGATACAAGTTTAAATTTGGGTTGATTAAAGCTTAAATTGGGCCCACATAACAGTTCAAATGAAAACAAAGAAAATCTGCACGTTTAAAATTCATAATGTCCCATCTTACATTAATTGTATTCAATTGGCCAAATATCACTAAAGCTTATTGATTTGAAATCCCATGATTAAGAATTTTGAATTGAATCTCTATTTAAACAAAATGTAATTCCTTTCAAAAGCATTTGGTCTATTTTTCCATATTTTAGCAAGTTGGGTTTTTTTTTTTACATTCACTCTCTACTTATTCATTACTAGAGAAGGTTTGGCACTTTTTGTAGGTTCAATGTGACCATTGACCAATATCGGTAAGTACCCTGAAACTTAACCTTACCAACTTTCGTTACCGAATTATTCTTTTAAAATGCCAAATTCAATGTTTTTCTTGAGAATTGTTAGTGTTGTGTAAATTTGATGAAAATGTATGTTTTAAATAGCTCAAAGATATGTAAACAAAGTATGGCTTATTGGATTAAAATTTTTGTGTTATAAAGAAATTCTAGTCACATTTTGGATGTAAACAACACACCTCTAAAGAATTTTTCTCCCAAAACTCCAAAATAATCACCAAAAGGAAACAAGAAAATTATTGAAATTTCTTAGATTCTTGAGTCAATTGACAATGACCTAGAAGCTACACAAGAATCTTATGCACTTGTAATTCAATTGGAAAAACTTGATATAGGTCCAAACATGCCAATTTTCAAAGATATTGAAGCCTAGAAAATCCCTCAAGAAACTTTCCTTGGATGGGTTGAAATGTTTAGAAACCTAAAGGAGGAAGAGTAACTTGAGGTTATACCTCCTAGTGATCCATAAAGTAGAAACAAAGATGATAATGTTTTCCCTAAAATTGGAAGATCCTATCTGTATAATATTGCTACCACAACCCTTATGCTACCCTACTCAAAAGCCATAGAATGGATCATCAAGCATACTAACATAGAGAAGATAATTATTATAAATGATGAGGGACAATGCATTACTTATTTCCACCATCCAAATTGGAAAAATAATATAGATTGTGTCAACCTAAGAAATATATGATCATTGTATTTGTGGAACAATTTCACTAGGACTGTGGGCCTCCATTGTACCTCCCCCTTGTATGGAAGTACCTTATTTTTACCTTCAAGTTCCTTTAGAGATTGATATTCTTTCTCAAATAAAACCGCTCCCTTATTATTTTCAAATAAGGATTTTGTTCCTTCGTCCACCTCCCTTGTTTTTTTTATAATTATTCAAAGCATGATTTTTTTCCTATTCTCCAACCATTTTAAGATATTTAAATTATCAGCAAACTGCTTCATAGAGGTATCATCAAGATAATAACTCTTCCATGTCCTAGTTACAAGGGGTTTAAAATCCTCCTCTATCAATCAACAATGATTAAATTTAAAGGGTAGAGGAGGTTTCCAATCTTTTGTATTAATTTACAGGAGGATAGGAAAGTGATCTGAAGAGTCCCCACAACCAACCCATGATTTTATCCTAGCACTTTCTTCCAATATATTTTATGCAACTTAAAATATATCCAACCTCTAGTAAATACCCTCTCTACCTCTTTTGACATTCCTCCAAGTTGGGACTATTTTACAAGCTCCAAATCAATAAGTTTCCAGTCCTAAAAAAAGTGATTGAAAAATTCTGCAAGAGTATCACATCTTGTCACTTCTTCGCAGAACTCCCTTTAATTGAAAGTAAGTTTGATGTCCCCTCCTACATTTACATTTTCACCTTTCAGATTACCAACATTCCCTAACCCATCCTAGAAGGGATTTCTATCCCCATAGTGCTCGTACAAGTTTAATACTCTATAAACCTTCTCTGTCTCCTTAGAATTTACTTCTACCACAATACCTGTAGGCAAAAAATTGGTAGAAATAATGTCAAACTTTTCATTCCATCCAATAACCAAACCTCTCAACATATGCTTAGCATCCAGAAAAAAAATTTCTCATTTTCTCAAAAAAGAAGACAAAATTTCACTACTTTTGACTCTATACATATGGATTCTTGAAGTAAAATTACATTTGCATTATAAACTGCAATAAGGTGTTTTAGGGCTTGTTGTTTAAGGGCACCCCCAACCCCTCTTGCTTTAAGAGATAAGATAATCATTTAGGCATTAATTTGTGGGTCTTACTTACTCGAAGGACCCCATTGATTGCTAATTGTTTCCTTTCTCTAATATATTTCACAGCATGATATTTTCCCAAGGATATGTGTGATTTTCTCCATATTGTGTTTGTATAGTCATGGTCTAGGGCTAGCCTCCTTCCAAAACCTTTGAATCTTCCACCATAAAAAATTTCGACCTTAGTTGATATGTGGACTTAAGGGTGGGCTTAAGGAATTTTTTTTGCTCTTCCTTATGATGGACTTCTAAATTAGATTCATTTACAATGAGAAATTCTTCATCAGTTAGTTGAACCTTAGTGTTATTATCCACAGATACACCTGTAAGGATCAAACCCTTGTATTATTTTCATAAACCTTTCGGAGGTGACTATCCAAGACCCATGAAAATTCCTTCCAATTTACCATCATAATTAATCTTCCTATAAAGGATTTCTAGGACCTTAGGTTCACTACCTCCAACACCCTTCATGGTGAAATGATTTGAACCCACACACCCAACAAGATAAGGGGAACTATTGCGAACATCCTTAAAACACAAAGGAGTGTGTGATTTAGGCATATCTTGGGTAGCCCTAGTTGATCCTTGTTCAAAAATATTTGAATTGGTGTCTTGAGTTTGCTCCAAGAACATTGAAGGAGGATGACCAAATTTTGTTATAGGATGCAATACAGGCTCCAAATCTTGATCATCTTCATGGATTTCTCCCATTGAACATTTTGGAATGCCTTTCAAAACATCAAAAATTAGATTTTTTAACCCATATTTTCTTCTTTCGAAAAAACCCTCCTCTTGGGTTTCTATAATCCTCCAATAGATGGTGTATTTGGTGGCAACCATCACATTTGAAGGGAAGATTCCAAAAAATAATTTTTAAATAGAAGACCAGGTCCCCCACTCAATATCCAACGATATTCTCCTATACATTGAGATAGCTCCTAATGTGGCCTATAAACTTAGATGGGACTCATATCCTCACCATATTCAGATTCCACCAGTTTAAATTATTCCTCCATGTCACTAAGAATGAAAAAGGTCCTTAAGACCGATCACATGAGACACAAGTTTGAGATAACCCTATAAACAAACTGCATTTCAGCCTCCATAATCCACAGTGAAGTCCCATGTTTATTACATATTACATTAATATGCATGTTTTTTACATATTATATGCATGTTTATTACATATTACATTATAATCTTTGGTGTTTAATAGTGAATTTAAAAAACGCCCTTCTTAAATTCATTGAACAATCCAACATTAGTAGCAAACTTGTCAAAAATATGGTATATATATGATAGTGAGGGACAATATGTAGAAACTCTTCTTTCTTCACACAAATGAGCTATCATGTTTTCTATACTTTGTATTGCTTGCAATTATATGACTTCCTTAGTTGACACTGTTGTCGAGATTTGGGAAGAAATTTGACAAGATACTTAAGCATTAAAAAAACAAGGTGACTTCGTGACCCAAAATTCACAATTTTCACTTGAAGACCTTTTGAATATCTGATGGTTGTGTTTAACAAAATGGTCTTTAATTATCCCATGACACTAGCCAACACATCTGTGTCCATTGCAATAGAAGAGTCAATAGAAAAAAATGATCCATCCCCCAAAACATTAGTTAGTAAAATAGGTGAAGGAAGAATTATCGATATGAGTTTCATTCTATGTTGTTGATGGAGTTCCACCATCATGACCCTATTTGTATTAGTAATCAAAATCATTTACCTTTTACTTGGCAGAAAATGCATCCAGGTTAAGAATTTGATATTTCCAGAAAAGATTTGGAAATGCACATCAACCCTTTTCCAATCCATCTTTCAAAAAGATTAATCAAACCAATATATTATAACATTAGAGGTTCCAGTTT
>ML871224.1:3981-19929 GCA_009831015.1 Picea engelmannii | reverse complement strand
TTGACTAATTGTCTTCTTGGTATTTTGGTTTGAGGAATTCCCTTGACAAGGCAGCATTCAAGGTCATGGCCTTGAACCATCTCTCCCCAGTACTAGGTATCTCAGTGGTTGTTGATATGGTCCTCTCATATACCTCAAATTCTTGTATCCCAACCTTGGTCTTGGTTCCATCAAATTTCAATGCGAATTATTTAGCCACCTATGGGTGCCCCCTCTTCATTTTCTGACAGAAATTAATACAACCCACTCTTTGGAAGACCTCCCTGATCAGGGGTTCCTCAAAAAATAGTTGCATATCATAAGGATCTATCCTAACAATGTCCCCACCTTTGTGAACCTTCTTTTGTTCATTATCCATTAGTGCTATCTAGGAAGGCTTTGTCACAATATTGAATAATTACCCATAGTTAAAAACATAGAAGAAAGGGAAATGACCACTGGAAAAAGGAGAAAAGGCCAAAAAAAATTCTCACAATGACAATGCTAAGTAGGAATAAAATTGTTTAATTGTGAGGTCATCTTAATAATCAGATAAAAAAGGACTATGAATAGTTGATGAATTAGTGAAATGATACTTTGCAAAGGGTGTTGGAACAAAGAGTTTGCAACGCTGGCTAATTGCACAAAGTTTGCAACGCCAGATAAAGGGTTTTGGAAAAACTGTATGAGATGACGATGCAGAGGCCAAGGATCAATAGATAAGGTAACTCAGGCTCATGGATGTTGATGGCTTCAAGAGATAAGATACATATCACATAGAGAGGGTTCTGGAGCTTATTTACATGTCAATGAGATAGTTCACAATGCCATCTAGATAGTTTGCAATGCCACAAAAAGGAAAATCCATTAACCCCTTTCCAGACCTTAAAACAAGGTGGAAAATTTCATAGAGTACCTAGTAGCCTGGAGCTAGAGGTTGATATATTCAGATTTTCACATGAGCACCTGTAAGTGGTCTAACCACCAACTCATCCCCTACAACCAGTTTGCAACGCCTGTCTATAAAATTAGTTCACAATGCCAAGCTGGAGGATGCTTTGCACACTTGGATAAAATAGTTAAAACATTCATAACAATAATCCTTGACTATTGATTTAAAAATCAACTCTGAAATCAAGGATATCTCCAATTGGCATTACCTTTTAAGAGAAATGATGAATATAAATGAAATATTTACTTTGAAAGCACTGTGAACTCTCCTAGTGAGTTGGAAATGTACAACTCGGACTAGATTTGACATTTTAACGAGCTATGTGAAAAGAGGATGGGTTAGCGTACATCATGGAGAAAGTGACATGTCAGGGTAACCATGAATTGTTTTTTGAAAGATGTGACTCAATGACTCTTCAAACCAAAACCAAACTAATCATAATTTATTCATGCCAAAAGAATGAAAAATGGCTATGGGAAAGGGACCTAGAACCTATAACCTAAGGTAAAACTATGACTCAAAATCAAATTGAATATTTTATTGACCCTTAAAAATCTACGTGATAACAAGATTGTTGTAGGTAATTAATAAAGATATTAAAGGTGGTGGATTTTACACAACATTCAAGTAAAGAAGATGATTCCCAACCAACATATCCAAAAGTTTTGTATAAAACTCTCAGCTTATGAGTTCAAGGTGCATTTGTTTCCATGATTTACATAGCCACTTTGCGTGGGCATTTTGGTGTGATGGGAATGGGCCAATCCAACATTTACAAAGAAATTAAACCATTGATTTTAAACCAAAAAATGAGTGGAGGCATCCAGTGATCTGGATTATATTGAGAAAAAAATGAGATGCAAACAAAACTATAGCGAAGAACACAAAAATTTAGTGAAACCCAACTTCTATGAATGAACAAAATAGAAAAATAATAGAGAACACAAACTATCTATAATGGTGGTAGCTTATCTCTGAAGTGAAAGAGATATTATCTATGCTCGCTCGCAAAAATATCTTACAATGGGCTTCAAGAATGGAATTTTAAGATAAATCAAGAACGCTAAAGGTCTAAAACCCTAACCCTAGGAGGTGAAATGGCAAAAGGTTTGAGGGCCCCGAGGTGGTTAGTTGATGCGTCAACTTCCCGGGGGCAAAAATTTTGCATACAATCTCTAGGCTGCAAGAATGGCCTTTTAACATAAAGCAATAATGGCATTCTAACAACTGGTATCAGAGCCAAAGGTAACTCACATGAAAAGAGGGTTCCTGGTTCGAGTGGGAGAAATGGCAGAAGATGGAAAGTTTAGGGTCGATAAATTTAATGGCCAAAATTACTAGTTATGAAATATGCAAATGGAAGATTATTTATATCAAAAGGATCTATTCCGACCATTGGGTGGAATAGAAAATAAGTTGACAACCATGAAGGACGAAGAATGGGAGGTTCTTGAAAAAAAGGCACTAGGAACGATACGGTTGTCCCTGGTAGTGTTAGTGGCTTTCAATATTTCGAAAGAAAAAATAATGGAGGATCTAATGAAGGCACTTGATAGACTATATTAAAAACCATAGGCCTCCAACAAGGTATTTCTAATGAATTGATTATTTAATATGAAGATGTCAGAAGGTGGGTTTGTTGTAGATCATTTAATTAAATTTAATACAATTATTAATCAACTAAGTTTTGTAAAAGTGACCTTTGATTATGAGGTTAGGGCTCTTCTAATATTGTGCTCATTGCCAGAAAGATGGAATGGCTTGGTCATGGATTTAAGTAACTCTGTCTCTGGTTCAAACATTATGAAATTTGATGATGTTATTGGTGTTATCCTTAGTGAATAAATGTGATGGAAAAGAACAAGTGAGACACCAACTAATTCGTTGACTGTGGAGAATAGAGGAAGACAAAAGGAAAGAGGAAATAGTCCAGGGAATCGTGGGAATGATAGGAAGGACAGATCCAAATCCAGACTGAGAAAGATAGACTGTTGGAATTGCGGGAAGAAATGACATCTGAAGAAAGACTACAAATATCCAAAGAAACTAAGAGATGGACACCAAGAAAAAAATCATGAAGCAAATGTAACAGGTGATGTGTTACAAGATGATTTGATTATTTCTTTAGATAATACTATTAAGTATTGGGTAGTAGGTTCATGGGATTCATTTCATTCCACACCCCATAGGAAATATTTTCAAGATTATGTTCAAGGTGATTTTGGACAGGTTTATTTGGGTGATGATGAACCATGTCAATTTGTTGGAATGGATAAGGTACAAATAAAGGAAAATAATGGAAACCAATGGTTACTAAAATAGGTGAGACATATACCATATCTAATAATAAATCTAATTTCAACGTGGTAGTTCATAAGTGATGGTTGTATATCTATATTTACAGATAAGGCGTGGAAGGCCACTAAAGGATCATTGATAATGGAAAAAGGAGAGAAGGTAGGTACATTGTATTTATGTATTGTTAATGAAGACTCTTCTATCTCTTTAGCTTCTAAAGGAGTGTATACAACATTGTGGCATCATAGGCTTGGAAACATGAGTGAGAAGGGGATGCAAATAATTCACAAAAGGAATCTGTTGCCAGATCTTAAAAAGGTTGATTTGGATTTCTGTGAGCACTGTGTTTATGGAAAACAGAAGAGAGTCGTATTTCTCAGAGTTGGAAAAGAAAAGAAGAGTGAAAAGTTGGAGCTTGTGCATACAGATGTATGGGGACCAAATCATGTATCATCTCTTGGTGACTATCGTTAATATGTTACTTTTATTAATGATGCAACTAGAAAAACTTGGGTTTATTGCATTCAACACAAATCTAATGTTTTTTATACTTTTAAGAAATGGAAAGATTTGGTTGAGAATGAGATGGGAAAGAGGTTGAAGTGTCTCAGATCAGATAATTGAGATGAATAATGCAACAAGGATTTTTATAATTATTGTTCATGCCATGGGATTCGTAGAGAGAAAACATTTCCAGGCACACCACAAGAAAATGGTGTGTCAGAAATTATGAACAAGACAATCATGGAACATGCAAGGAGTATGAGATTGAATGTTAGGTTGCCCTTACATTTCTGGGAAAATATTGTAGATATTGTTGTTTACTTAATAAATAGAGGACCTTCAAGCTCTTTGGATGGTGGCATTCCAAAGGAGGCATAGACAAGTAAAAACATAAACTATTCATTTCTAAAAACTTTCAGTTGAGAAGCATTTGTCCATGTTGATAAATAAAATAGAACAAAGCTTGAGGAAAAATCTAATAAGTGTACCTTTATTGCATACAATGTTAATGATTTTGGTTATCGCTTGTGGGATTATGAAATTATAAAATCATTAGGTGTAGAGATGTCATATTCAATGAGAAGGTCATGTAAAAAGACAAATTTCAAGGAAAGAAACAAGAAAAATAAAAACCAGAATACATAGTGCTTAATGAGATCACTGAAAAAGAAAATCCAAAGGTACCATAAAATCAATATGTACAACAACAGGAGCAACAGAGACCTCAAACTCATGCAAATGCTGTTAGAAGATATACCAGGTTAAGTAGACCCCATGAACAATACTCTCCTTCATTGTATTATTTATTGTTGATTGATTATGGTGAACCAAAAAGTTATGAAGAAGCAATGTATGTAGACACTAAAAGTAAGTGGGAGCAAGGCATGAAAGAGGAAATGGATTCCTTGGTAAATAATTAGACTTGGGACTTGGTTCAGTTGCCTGTAGGAAAAATAACATTGCATAATAAATGGGTTTATAGGTTGAAGGAAGAAGATGGAGGAAAAAAATTGTACAAGGCCAGACTTGTTGTAAAGGGGTCTGCATAGAAGAAATGTATAGATTTTGATGAAATTATTTCTTATGTTTTTAAAATGACTTCGATTAGGACCATTTTAAGTCTTATGGAAATATAATATTTTCATCTTGAACAATTAGATGTAAAAACAACTTTTCTCCATGGGGATTTGGATGAAGAGATTTATATGCAACATCCTGAGGGGTATGAGGTCAAACAATAGCAAATTTGGCTCATTTTGCGACGACTATTTTGACGCTCTTGTGATGTTATGTCATGGATATTGTGACGAATCTTGAGTCTCTGAAACGTCATTTTATGTCACATGGCAACTGTGACGAACTTGAATTACAGTCGCAAGAGCGACGACCCTAGGGATCTTCTCACAATTGTGACAAAAAAGAAATACCATCGCTAATACAACAATATAGGCAAACTAAGTAAAACCAACATTTCATTGCAATTAAGATGACCATTGCGATGATAGATTTCGTTGATTACATAGAAAATGTCTCGTATAAATTCAAGTTGTCATCACCCTTGTGACGAACACTTTTTTTGTTTATGTAGAAACTACATCACAACAATTTAAGTTGTCGTCACACTTGCGATGACCATTGCGCCGAAAATTTCATTGTTTATATAACAAATGCGTCACAACAATTTAAGCGACGACCGTTGCGACGACAAATTTTGTTTTTTATATAGAAAATGCATCGCAACAATTTAAGTTGTCGTCACACTTGAGACAACATTTGCGATGACAAATTTCGTTGTTTATATAGCAAATGTGTCACAACAATTTAAGTTGTCTTCACACTTGCGACGACCTTTGCGATGACAACTTTCATTGTTGACATAGACCTACCAGCCCTCGGGCCGAGATCCGCTCACAGGATCATTCTATATCTTCTTGAGCCGAAGCGACTCCTTTCGATTCCTCGTTGGAATCTGAAATTTATCGATCCATAGGTCCTTTTCGCAGCTCACAATCTCACGAGTTCACAAGTCGTGACTCCCGACTCTTCCTCTCCAATCTCACGATACCCGAGATCGCGAATTGGGTATAGCTCTTCTTTCGTCAGCGCTCTCTACACGTGACAACCTGCTAAGGTTCACACAAGCTCCTCTTGCTACTCGACAGTTTGCATGTTTCAACGTCGAGCCCTCGTGCTCTTACTTCACGAATTCCCGATATGCGAGAGTCAACGAAGTGTGGACCCCTTCCACTAGGTGACGTGTGTCCGCTTGTCTATTTCTCGGGCCCACTTTGTGGTTCTTCCATGTGTCTACACTCGTGCCTCGGCTCTCGGCACTTCACGACTTCTGATGTCGAAAACAAATCCTTTCGACCTCTGAACCCCCGAATGCATGAAATGCGATGGGGTTCTTGAGCCAACGGTCCTCCCGTGACCTGGATCCGATGGCTATCCTTACTCCTCGCGATTTTTCTACTCGCAACTTTGAGCACCCAATCTTTGGGCTCTCACCTTGCAAACCTCCGAGTTCACGAGATCCCTAGATCTCTGCCACCTGTCCTCCTCCTATGGACGACTGTGATTCTCTTGCTACTTCGTCACTCGCGAAGTTGAAAGGTTTCTCTTTCTGACCTTTGATGTCTGAATCCCCGATATGGGTGATTTCGCGACACGTGTCCTCCTTCCAGGGAACGACTCAGATTATTTCGTGGTTTCGCGACTTCGAGACTTTCGGGACAAAAGTCTCAACCTCTTATCCTCTGATATGCCGAAATGGAAAAATTTCGACACGTCGTCAACGCGGGTCCCAGGATGGAACTTCCCACCTTTTTGGAGTTCTCGGACTTCGCAACTTCACGAATCCTGATGCTAAGCCTTCAGCTCTTCAACCCACGAAACCCTAAAATACTGAGTTCCGATGTGTTTCACCAATAGCTGGCCCACACAAACCCTTTCTCCCCTTCGATACTTCACCTTTCGCAACCTCACGAATCTTGAGGCAAGGCTTTCAGTTCTCCAACTCCCAAAACCCCGAAATGAGATTTCGTGAGTGATCCAACGACCCTTGTTGGTTCAAATCCTATGGCCCGATTTCTCCTGAGCTTGCACTTAGAAAAAAAAACACTCACCGTAACCTTCTTGCTCCTCTGCAAGATTTGACGGCTTCTAGGACTTCGCGAATCCTCCACGGAGAATTTCGACCAATTCCTCCTTGACGATTCCTGTGAAATGAACAAAGTGTTCCTTCATGAAACTTATCCACCAACAAACAATGTCGCTGCACCTCCTTCCGACACTTCAAGGCACTAGCCCTCCTGAGCTTTTCTTCGACAGCTTCGAAGATCCTATCCCTCCTGAGCTTGATTGAAAAATTCTCAAGTCCTTTGGGGAAAATTCCTATGCGTACTCCTTGCGCCAATTCTTCAAATACACTCCAAGTATTTGAACCTCTTCAACTCTGCGCACTCCCCGCGACAACAGTCTTTCATCAATTTTTCTCAGGTTGCAAACTTTGAGAATCTACTCAGCCTGCGCACACCTTGCACGGCTCCTGTACTTGACTTGCACTTCTGCGAGAATGAGAACAATGTTATCTCTCCTGAGCTTCCAGAGACAAACTCTGACTTTTTTCAATGCACACCTTGTGGACAATTTCACTTCACTCCTTGTAGGAAAACTCTTGCTCAGACAGAGAAACAATTGAAACTCATCCTTTAATCTCCCTCTCTTCAGATTTTAGACATTAAATATGAAACCATACATTCACACATCAAAGCAAATGCATAACATAGAGTAACAAGCATATATCAATCAATAGGTACAACACAGAAAGTAATTGAACACCATGAGTCTGAACTAAAGATCTTTGTATTAATCCAGAACTTCTGTACATGGGTTTTTCTACACATCTCTCTGCTTCTTCTTCTCTATTCTTTCTTGATTGATCATGCTGCTAATGTTACAGTGATACAAGTGAGGGTGTCGATATCCGTTTTCCCTCCGGCTCCTAAAACTGTATAATCTAAGAATTCAAAGCTACCTACTTACATTTACTAGCATAAATGCCTCTTAGTCCTTCGGACGAGAGTTGGACGCTCAAGGTATGATTACAATCTACAAGTACACTCTTTCGTAATTTTTTCATTTATGTTTGGCGTATCGAACTTCAAAACATTTCAACCAATTCATCATGTGCCAAAATGCGTTGGCGCTTTCCCCACGCTCGCTTGTTGTTGGCGATGCTTCTGCATCATACTCCCTCGCTTGAAAATTTTCATGGGCTCCTATCCATGAGCTCTCGCACGGTCTATCCATTCTTCTGGATTTCTGCTTCATTCTCCCAGCTAGCATCTTCAACTGGATGTCCCTTCCATTTGACCAAGTATTCAAAATATTCTCTTCTTCTGGTCCTTTTGCTAACTCTTTTGTCCAGTATGCTTTCCATCTGTGGCTTCTCTGCAAATGGCATCTGTTTAGTCCACTGAACCTCTGGTTGTTCACTACCTGCTTCTGCGTCCTCATCTTTGTATGGGTACAAATCTGAGACATTGAATATTGGAGAAATTTCGATCCCATCGGGTAATTCAATCTCATAAGCATTTGCCCCAAATTTCTTCAAGACCTTACATGGTCCGATCTTCTTCATCTTTAGTTTGTTATATGTCCCCTTCTAGAATATTTCCTTTCTTATATGTGCCAGGATCAAATCGCCAAACTCAAATTGAAGTTTTCTCCTGTGTTGATCTGCTCTGCGCTTATACTCTTGGCTCGAGTTTTTCAATCGCTCCTTCACCTAGCTGTGAAGTTCCTTCATTGCTTCAGCAAAATCTTCTGCACTAGCACTTCTTATCTTATCCCATTCTGAATCCCTCAGTTTAGATACTCCTCTTGGTTGTGTCCCATAAACAATCTGGAATGGACTCTGTCTTGTGCTTCTGTTGATTGAATCATTATAAGCAAATTCCACCTGTGGTAGAATATTGTCCCACTGACTGTGATGTTCTTTCACCAAGCTTCTCAACAAGTCTCCTAAAATTTTGTTCACAACTTTTGTCTTTCCATCCGTCTGAGGATGATAATATGAACTAAACGATAAGTTCGTTCCTAGATTTTTCCATAAGGTTCTCCAAAAGTGTCCTACAAACTTGGTGTCTCGATCCGAAACTATGCTCCTTGGTAAGCCGTGAAGTCGAATGACTTCTTTGAAAAACAAATTCTCAATGTGAGTTGCGTCACTGGTTTTCTGACATGGTATGAAGTGTGCCATCTTAGAAAATCTATCCACTACCACAAAGATTGAATCAAACCCTTTTTGTGTTCTTGGTAGCCCTAATATGAAGTCCATGCTTACTACATCCCATGGCCTCTCTGGTATGGGTAACGGTTGATATAAGCCTACATTCTGCCTCTTCCCTTTTGAATGCTGACAAATTCTGCATATGTCCACGAATATTTTGATGTCTTCTCTCATTCCTAGCCAAAAATATGACTCATTTAGCTTTGAGAACGTCTTTTCATGACCGAAATGTCCGCCCAATCCTCCACTATGTTTCTCCTTCAACAAATTCTCCCTCATGGAGAATTTTGGAATACAAAGTTGATTACCCTTAAATAGTAATCCTTCCTAGATCATGTATTATGTCCATTGACTTTTGTCCCTGAGAATTGGATTCTCAACTGCTTCATATGCCTCCTTAAAATATGGATCATCTCTGTACATGTCCCTGAGATCATCAAAACCCAGTGTTTTGACTCTGAACTCCTGTAACAACAAACATTTCCTGCTCAAAGCATCAACAACTTTGTTAGCAGTTCCAGAAATATGCTTAATTACAAAAGTAAAGTTCTGCATGTATTCAACCCATTTAACATGTCTTTGATTCAACTTCTTTTGTTGAGTCACAAATTGAAAAACATGATTGTCACTGTATAAGACAAACTCCTTAGGAATCAAATAGTGTCTCCACTTCTTCAATGCCTGAATAATAGCATAGAACTCCTTGTCATACGTGGAGTATTTCACTTTCGATTCATTCAGATTCTCACTGAAGTATGCTATCCGTTTGTCTTCTTGGCTCAAGACTGCCCCTATTGCAAATCCACTTGCATCACATTTTACTTGAAATGTCTTTTTAAAATCCGGCAACACCAAAATTTGTTGTTCCGTGATTTTCCTTTTCAACAAATTGAAGCTTTTCTCAGCCTCTTATGTCCAGTGAAAATACTTGTGTCTCTTCTTCACTGTGTCCATCATCGGTGCACTAATTCCACTAAAATTCCTAATGAACTTCCGGTAGAAACTAGCCAATCCATGAAAACTTCTCACCTCAAATATACTCTTTGGCGATGGCCAATTCTTAATTACCTCCACCTTATCTGGATCCATCTTCAACTTGTTTGCAGAAATAAAAAACCCCAAATAAATGAGCTATGTCTTCATGAATAAAGATTTCTTCATATTTATCAACAACTTCTCTTGTTGTAGCCTCTTCATCACTATAGCCAAATGTTTCAAATGCATTGCCTTTGTTTTACTGAAAATCAGTATGTCATCAAGATACACAATGACAAATTTTCCAATGAAATCCTTCAAGACTTCATTCATCAATCTCATGAAGGTACTTGGTGTGTTCGTTAAGACAAACAGCATAACAAGCCATTCATACAACCCTTCATTAGTCTTGAAGGTTGTCTTCCATTTGTCTCCTTCTCTCATATGAATATGGTGATATCCACTTTTCAAATCAATCTTCGAAATTTTTTTAGCCCCACTCAAGAAATCCATCAAATCATCCATCCTTGGCAATGGAAATCTGTACTTGATGGTTATCTTGTTGATTTCTCTTGAGTTGGTACAAATCCTCCAGCCTCCGTCTTTCTTCGGACTGAGAACTGTTGGAACAACACACAGACTCAAGCTTTCTCTAACCAACCCTTTGTCCATTAAATCCTGGACCTGTCTTTTGACCTCTTCATTCTCCTGCGACGTCAATCTGTATGTTGCTTTGTTTGGTAAACTAGCTTCAGGTATGAGATCAATATGATGACTTACACTTCTTATTGGTGGCAACGAACGAGGTAGTTCATCCACTACTATGTCAGCAAACTCTTCCAACAGTTTCCGAACATCTTCTGGTAAATCATCTACCCTTGTACTGGTTAAAACAATTTTAGGCTTCCTGACCACAATGAATTGTGGTTCCTCCTTCTTCTTAACCTCTGTAAGAAGTTCCTTCCCACTCATGAGAAGTACAATGTTTCTTGCTTAAGGTTTCACCTCTTTATCTTTGATTGGAAGCAACATGTGAGTTCTCCCATTCTTCTCTAGGGTGTATGTGTTCTTCTTCCCATCATGAATCATATTTCTGTTATATTTCCACGTTCTACCCAGCAATAGATGACAAACATCCATGGGAATAACATCACAGAGTATTTCATCTTTATACCCTCCTATTTTAAACTCAACTAAACATTGTTTAGTGACATTTACCTGATGTCCTTTTTGTAGCCACGAAACTCTGTATGGGCTCGAATGTTCAATAGTCTCCAGCTCCAGCTTTTCTACCATCTCTATAGAAACGAGATTATCTGTGCTACCACTGTCCACAATGACTTTGCATGCCCATTCTTTGGTCTTGCAAGCAGTCCGAAAAAGTCTGTTCCTTTGGACCGAACTCTCCATCTCCTTCTCTGGTGTTAAGAGAACTTTTCGCATCATCAGCGATCTTCCACCTTCAACATCCTCTGCCTCAACATTCCACCTTTGTGCTTCGGAAATGTGAGTCTGACCACCTTCTTTCTTCTTATCTGGACATTCATAAGATTTATGTCCGACCTTTCCGCATGTGAATCATTTCACCACTCCACCTCTTCCTCTTCCTCTACCTCTGGTATGAGGAAAAGTGTTTCCATCAGCATACTGACCTCTCTATTCGTTATGCTACCCTCTCTGTGAGATTCCGCCTCTCTTAGTCTGAGTCTGGGGTTTCTTCCAGTCTTCCTTTGGTTTCTGGTTCCTATCCTGGGCAACTGATTTGCCTCTGGCTTGACTTCTGCCTCAACCTCTTTGACCTTGTTTTCGGCTCAGCTTCTCTTCAGCTTTTAGAGCCATCTGATAAACATATTCCACTGTTCGGATGGTCATCATGCTCATCTCATCCTGAATTTTGTATCTCAGACCATTCATATATCTGGAAACCTTTCATCATCACTTTCCCGATGACCTGCTCTGATGTTCATCCTATAGAATTCTTTAGTATATTCCTTCACTGACATCAGATTCTGTCTCAAATTCTGCATTCTTCGAAACAGAGTAATTTGGTAATCCCTGCGAATGAATTTCACCTTCATCTTCGTGATCATCCTATCCCAACTTTTGATCTTTTTCTTTCCATTGCAACATCTATTAGCTTGTATCTCATCCCACCACAATGCTGCATGTCATTTAAGTCTTGTGACAACATGTTTGACTTTCTTGTCTTCCTCGACATCTTCATAGTCAAAATATGTGTCGAGAGATCTAATCTAGTCTAGAAGCTCTTCAACATCCAGATTTCCTTCATATACTGGAATATCCATTTTTTCCTTAGCACCCATTCTTGCAACAACCCTAATCAGGCATTCATTTGCTGCATCTTCTGCTGTAACTTCTTCTGCTTCATGTCCAACTTCATTTTCACTTTCGGAATCATTGACATCTCCAACACCGGTTGTGTGCCTCTGTGATGTCTCCATGTCCTCAAGTCTGGTGCATATTTCATGTATCTCTCTTTCCATGACTGGATTTGGCACCTGCCTACCCCTTCCTCTTGGCATTTCCCTTTCCTCTGACGGATCGGGTGTTTTCCTGTCTCTTCTTCTCAGCGGCATGGCTGAGATTTTCTTTCTCGCTTTCCTTGTCTAAAGTATACAAACAGATTCAAGCTTTGATACCACACTGACGCAGACCTATCGGCCCTCAGGCTGAGATCCTCTCACAGGATCATTCTATATCTCCTTGAGCCGAAGCAGCTCCTTTCGATTCCTCGTTGGAATATGAAATTTATCGATCTAGAGGTCCTTTTCACAGCTCGCAATCTCGCGAGTTCATGAGTCGTGACTCCCGACTCTTCCTCTCCAATCTCACGATACCCGAGATCGCGAATTGGGTATAGCTCTTCTTTCATCAATGCTCTCTACATGTGACCACCCTCTAAGCTTCACGCAAGCTCCTCTCGCTACTCCGCACTTCACATGTTTCAACATCGAGCCCTCATACTCTTATTTCATGAATTCCTGATATGCGAGCGTCAACGAAGTGTTGACCCCTTCCACTAGGAGACGTGTGTCCACCTGTCTATTTCTCAGGCCCACTTTGTGGTTCTGCCACGTGTCCACACTCGTGCCTCGGATCTCAACACTTCATGACTTCTGATGTCAAAATAAACTCCTTTCGACCTCCAAACCCCCGAATGCATGAAATGCGATGGGGTTCCTGATCCAACAGTCCTCCCATGACCTGGATCCGACGACTATCCTTGCTCCTCGCGATTTCTATACTCACGACTTTGAGCACCCAATCTTTGGGCTCTCACCCTGCATACCTTCAAGTTCGCGAGATCCCTAGATCTCTGCCACCTGTCCTCCTCCTATGGACGACTGCGATTCTCTCGCCACTTCGTCACTCGCGAAGTTGAAGGGTTTCTCTTTCCGATCTCTGATGTCCGAATCCTCGATATGGGTGATTTCACGACACGTGTCCTCCTTCCAGCGAATGGCTCAGATTCTTTATGGTTTCGTGACTTCAATACTTTTGGGACAAAAGTATCGACCTCTTATCCTCCGATACGCCGAAATGGCGAAATTCCGACACGTCGTCAACATGGGTCCCACGATGGAACTTCCCACCTTTTTGGAGTTCTCGGACTTTGTGACTTTGCGAATCCTGATGTTAAGCCTTCAACTCTTCAACCCACGAAACCCTGAAATACCGAGTTCCGATGTGTTTCACCAATAGCTGGCCCACACAAACCCTTTCACCCCTTTGGTACTTCGCCTTTCGCAACCTCGCGAATATTGAGGCAAGGCTTTCAGTTCTCCAACTCCCGAAACCCCGAAATGAGATTTCATGAGTGATCCAACGGCCCCTATTGGTTCAAATCCTACGACCCGATTTCTCCTGAGCTTGCACTTAGAAAAAAAAACACTCACCATAACCTTCTTGCTCCTCTGCAAGATCTGACGGCTTCCGGGACTTCGCGAATCCTCCATGGAGAATTCCGACCGTCCAATTCCTCCTTGACGATTCTTGCGAAATGAACAAAGTGTTCCTTCGTGAAACTTATCCACCAAAAAAAAATGTCGCTGCACCTCCTTCCGACACTTCAAGGCACTAGACCTACTGAGCTTTTCTTCGACAGCTTCGAAGATCCTATCCCTCCTGAGCTTGATTGAAAAATCCTCAGGTCCTTTGTGGAAAATTCTTGTGCGCACTCCTTGCGGCAATTCTTCAAATACACTCCAAGTATTTGAACCTCTTCGACTCTGCGCACTCCCTGCAACAACAGTCTTTCAACAATTTCGCTCAGGTTGCAAACTCTGAGAATCTACTCGGCCTACGCACACCTTGCACGAATCCTGTGCTTGACTTGCACTTCTGTGAGAATGAGAACAATGTTATCTCTCCTGAGATTGCAGAGACGAACTCTGACTTCTGTCAACGCACACCTTGCGGACAATTTCACTGCACTCCTTGCAGGAAAACTCTTGCTTAGACAGAGAAACAATTGAAACTCATCCTTTACTCTCCCTCTCTTCAGATTTCAGACATTAAATATGAAACCATACATTCACGCATCAAAGCAAATGCATAATAGAGAGTAACAAGCATATATCAATCAACAGGTACAACACAGAAAGCAATTGAACACCATGAGTCTGAACTAAAGATCGTTGTATTAATCCAGAACTTTTGTACATGGATTTTTCTACACATCTCTCTGCTTCTTCTTCTCTATGCTCTCTTGATTGATTATGTTTTTAATGTTACATTGATACAAGTGAGGGTGTCTATATCTGTTTTCCCTCCGGCTCCTAAAACTGTCTAATCTAAGAATTCAAAGCTACCTACTTATATTTACTAGCATAAATGCCTCTTAGTCCTTCAGACAAGAGCGGGACGCTCAAGGTATGATTACAATCTACAAGTATGATCTTTCTTAATTATTTCATTTACGTTTGGCATATCGAACTTCAAAACATTTCAACCAATTCATCATGTGCCAAAATGCGTTGGTGCTTGCCCCATGCTCACTTGTTGTTGGCAATGCTCCTGCATCAAATGTTTATATAGTAAATGTGTCGCAACAATTTAAGTTTTTTTCGCACTTGATACAACCACTTTTGTTGTTTATATATCAAATCCGTCGCAGGTGTATGATGGTCGTCGAAAGTGTGACGAGTAATATTTATTTAAAAAAAAAATCAAAAAATTATTTTAGGCTGCAATTTTAATATTAATATTACCAGTTTAATATTAATATTACCATATCCTTCAAGTGGAACATGGTTTCTCCTATAATTCCTTGGATAATGGGGATAGGTCTTAATGCCTTGATAATGTCCATGAGAGGACAATAAATCCCTTAGGCTCTAAATGAATCTTTCGGGGACCAAAAAGGGCCATGGACAAGGCCACAAACCACAAAACATGCCCTATATAATATATCATTATAAGGGAGGGAGGACAATAAGGGCTTTATTCCATAAATGGATTTGTAAGGCTCAATATCCATGAACATCACCTTCAACATAATCCCTTTAGAGGAAATATTTGTCCTCCAAGTTGAATATGTGTACCATTATGAAATATTTTTCACTAGGGACATGTGCATTTAGTAATTAGCCATGGTCAAGCGAGGAAAATAAGGCCCTTGGTTCATTTATGAATCCTTTAGGGATTAAGGGACATAATCAATGCCCTAAACTGCATAACATGTTGTCTATAGGGAATCATGAACCTTTGAGTGAGATATAGGTATTGTTATAATATTTTGTGTATCAAATATGACTATGAAGGATTTAACCATGGTTGGGGGGTAAATCCAAGGAATTAGGCCTTGAAAAAATATTATTGGGTTAATAGGCCATGATTAAAGCCATGAACTACAACATGAGACATTTAAAGGGGATCTTTTGCATACGGGTTGGATGAAGTTTCCATTAGGATTTTTTGTGTAGTA
>ML871223.1:9707-19929 GCA_009831015.1 Picea engelmannii | reverse complement strand
TAGATCCACCTGGATCTAGAACAAAACAGGACAGAATATACCGCTTTCCCTAGATCTAACTATTGAATTAAATTGGAAGTGAGAAGAAGATATGTACCTTGTAATCGCTTCCTTGGACTCTGTTGTTCCTTGCTTCGCTCCAGTGCTCTTGTGCGGTCAATATCAAAATAGCACAAACCAACCAAAGTGAAAGAAAATAATATATTCAATAGCTAATCTATACATATGATCAAGGAATTATGTAATAAAGTAGATCTCACTTTATGGGAAAGAAACATATTATTGTATCATATTAAATGTAAAAGAGAGATTACAACCATTGCCTTGATGTCATAAGGTCCCTTTCAACTGTCCTTCGTTCCCCACACACTTCTTGCTCCAAGGATTCTGAGACCATAGATCTGATAGCTACTCACAATCTATCTTGACAAAGCAAATCTCAAAGCCACTCTAACCAAGCCAAAGAACCACAACCAAGAACCTCTTCTCCATGAGAGCTCCTCTCCTTTTATAATTTGAAGAGGATAAGGTGAGGAGGTTAGGATGATCCCACTAAATCATGAAAGCGAGTAAGATCCAAACCATTCGGATGCCACCTCACCATAGAAGTTTCTCCTTCTAGAAAATTCGAGAAACCGTACGTTTTTCCCACGTGCTGGAATGTTCGCACCCTAGCTATATAGAAACCTGCGAACTGTTCGCACCCTGGCTATAGTGCAACTTGCGAGAATTGGTCATTCTCGCACCCTGCCTATATAGCAACCTGCGAACATCCCTTTTTATAAGGTTTTTACATAGGAAAAAGCAATTTCTTTTCTCAGGAAAAGTTCTTCTCCCTTCTCTCTTTAAGAACTTAGACCATTGTGACCCCTCTGAAGGCAACAGATAGGTTTACATCATTAACGATCATAGGGATGACGAAAATAATGTGTAACAACAAGCAATCAAGCACTAGCAGAGACTACTGGTATTGAGAACTAGAATCTCTTGAAAACTCAGAAACTTACTTTGTCAGAAAAAAGAAAACAATTCAAGGAAAATTTTATAGAACAAAACTAAGCTGAGGTGGAACCTAAGCTATAAAACTACAAACACAGAGCCCAGAATGAGTTCCAGAAAACCCCTGAGAAGGATCACTTCTGACAGGGGAGAGGATGACTGCCTCTCTAAAAGAAATCTTTTGAAACTGTACACGTGACTGACACTTCATCAGCTAGTGTGTACATGCGGGTTGTGTGAAGGTAGGGTGCGAGTACATGCATGCAGGCCTTATACAGGCCGTGTGTACCTCCGTGGGTCCCGTAAAAAAAAATGCATCCAAGCAAAGAAATAGAGATAAATGGTATGGAAGACCAAAATCTCTGTTAGCTCAGACTTTTGCAGAAACTCTAAAAACAAGTAATGAAACCAATTTATTTTTTTAAATAACCAAAAAGACTCCCAGAAAACCCTATATATCCCCAGTATGGTCGCCAATTCTATTTTGGGTAGGAATCCCTCCTACGGACTTAGCATTTAAGGTCTCTAATCATGCATGTAGAAAATGACCATTTCAAAGGCCTCTACTCTTTCCTATTCTCCCAACACAAAACCCCACATTCATGCAATACAAAGATGTAAATGAGATTTGATAACTCTACCTTAAGTCCTTCGTTTGATGTCGATCCATTTGCTTTTGCTCTCTCTTTGATTGCAAGCCTCCTCCCAAAGTTGACCTACATTCACTCATGAACAAACAAAAAGTTGTGAACATGCATTTCATATACTAATTGTTGGGTTAGTTGTGACAATATCATGAAATAAACATTCAACTTGAACACATGAAATGGCGGGATGGGAAAAGTATTACTTTTTGTATTAATCTTCACAAGAGTAAACTTACAATATGTGGTCGGCACTGCTCCTCAAAATTGGTCCCGGGATCCTCTTCAACTGTCCTCCAACTGATTTTCTTTATACTTATCTTTGCACAAGGATGGCTAAAGGTTGGGACAAGGGGAATGTTCAATCAGGTATAGTCTCTTTACTATGATTTTCCACTTTTCAAATGGGACCCTTACCCCTTTATTTATAGGCTAGAAGCAGCTAGGTATTTGGTTGAATGACCGGCCATGCATGGCCGAAATTTTTAGTTAACTTGCCCAAATATGTGTGTTCCATCAGCAACTTTCATTTTTCCATGCTTTTGTAGGTACACGCGGGTTGTATTGGGGAAGCTAGCGTGTACACGCGTGCAGTAATGGAGCAGGGCATGTGGGCCTTTATAAAGGGGGTTTTTAAGAAGAGTTTTTCAGTAGTGTTTTGGAAAAGAAGGAATCTGAAATGGCCTGATGCCAGGTAAGCATATTTGGTGCAAATTAGGGTTATAACAATGTTCTCCCATGTTCATCTTCCCTTTTTTGACTACTTATGATGACCTCAACGTCAGCCTTCTTATTTCCTCTATCACTCTTTGTAGTTGCTCCAGTGGTTGGATCTTCTTATGTTGTCTTCTCTGTTGCAAGTCTTCCTTATCAATGGGTAGATCATATTGATCCCCCATGTCGTCTTCTTTTTCTGTGGCATTATTTTTCCATCCTGTTGCAAACTCTAGTTCTACAGTCTCGTCACTGAGTTGTTTCTCAGCTTCCTTCTCTGAAAAATTGCCTCCTGTCAGCTCCTCTTGCATTAGTTCAAGTCAAACTTATTCCAATTGTTACTCAAGATGGTATTCTCCTCCATATGTCTCCAACTTATCATGTTGGATGTGCAAGCTTTGCACCATTACCATTCTCTCTAGGGATTCCAATTCTTCATACAATTCAGCAAAATCTATGTTGTTTGCTTCTCCTTCTATTGCAGGCTCCAGTGCTGCAGTCATATCATGTTCAGCTTCCTGGATGAAAATTTTGAGCAATTTTCTCGAATTCTCATCTCCTTATGCTGGGGTAGACATCAGTGTCTGCTCCATTTCTTCCCCTTTGACAGTTTCTGTTGGTTTTAATTCTTCTTCTGTTGCACTCTCGTCATGTGCACTAGCCTCTACTTGGCTGCTTGGTAGGAGTTCCTTGATCCCTCCAATAATTAGAATTCTCCTTTGATCCTCCTTTTGTATGGTGAGAGTTTCTAACTTCTCATCATCTTCATTCACATGGTCTGCAAATCTACATGAACCTTCACCTATCATCACTCCTTGCTGACCTGAACCCACTTTTGAGCTCCTGAGACATTCTAACAGTATCACTTCTTTCCCCCTGCCCACCTGACAATTTGGGACTTCTCTTCTGCCCACTTGGCAGTCTATGAGATCAACCAATCCCATCTCATTGCCCACCTCGAAATTTGAACTTTCAGCACTGCTCCTCTGGTAGTATATGAGACCTTCGATTGATCTCTTTCCATTTCCCACCTGGCAACTTGAAATTCCATTTTTCCCCACCTAGCAGTTTATGAAATCTTTTACTGATCTCACCTCCTCATCATCACTGAGGTGTCTCCCAATTTTTGGTTCACATATGTGAATCAGTTCCTCCTCTCTGTCACTGAGGTCGTCTAACTCCCTTCGCCACCTTCTTAACTCTTGTTGCTGCTTTCTGGCCAACAACTTTTGAACATGCCATTTTTCCTTCCTGTTCAGAGGACATTCGTACCTCCAGTGTATCTTTGCCTCTCGTTGCATCCTCAATGCTAGTTGTTCCATCCTTGCTCTTATCTCATTGAGCTCCAGATCCACCTATGTATTGCATTTCTGCTTGAGGCCTTCTCTTCGACCATGCTCATAGCATTCAATATCCATATTCACTTTCTACCTGCCCTCGTGGTAAGTCTTGTGGATTACTCTGCATATGAGAGAATCTCCATATTCTCTTACAGCTCACCTGGTTGTTTAAAATTTTGTTGTTGCGCTCATGCAACAACCTTCTCATAGAGCATCAGTACTTTTCCTTCTTTTCAACTGTTGTCTACAGGCAAACTTGAACCTCTGGTATCATCTAATGTTACCAGATCATCTCCTTCATTTCCTTTCCTCTTTTTCCTGTTGTCTACAAGAAAAAAAAAAATCTTTCTCCTCCTCCTCCTTCTCCTTCGCCTGAAATCTACAGACGAAAATTCATCTCTAATACCACCTGGTATCAGAGTATCTCATTTCGCTGTCTCTCTCTTTTCCTGGTATCTGCAAGAAAAATTGAGGCTCTTATACCACCTGATGCAACCCCCCTCCCCTCCTCGGGTTCTGCAACCTCCTGATCTAAGATCTTTCTTTATTCTAAGTCAGATCGACTCTTTGATCTCCTGATTGAACCCAAAACATTTATACATAGGCCCCTTTCCTTTTGTGTGTAGGTTTTGACCGACCCACGGGCTATCCTTGCGTGCTTCCAAAACACCAAGTTTCAGGCGTTGGCCCTTTTTCCATTAGCCCCTTCCTCCATATGGACCTAGGCTATGACCTTGCGAAAATATGTGATTGTGGGTGCGGGCAAGCGTGGTTTTAGAACAACCCACTTTTCGCCCCACAAAACACCTCCATCTGCCACATATCCATTTTCTAAAACCGTGGTTCCATTTGCGGCCCACTCAGGGAGAATTAATATCCGAAAATGTCCTGGCAACGCAAACCTTCCCATCTATCAATCTCTTGTTTTCAGCGATGATCCATGATCAACGGCTTCTATCTATCCTCTTCTACGCACGATCCCAGATCTCCACTATCTGTCGACATGTATCTCATGTTCAAATCAACGGTTGTTGTTGATTCTGGCTCTCCTCCCTTCAGGAGTTTCAACTCTCAATATTTGCTTCCTTCTCAGCAACTATCTTCCAAAATGAAAGATCTGTTGACACATGTCTTCCTGAATCTATGATCAGGATCTCCTTTGTGAGTCTGGCGTTCGGGAGTTTTAGTTCTGAAACTCTCATTTCTTTCAGAGAGATTTCTATGAAATGGTAGATCATCTGTCACGCGTCCTCTTCAATTGACGGTTCTACTCTCGCTTCAGGACTTTGGCCTCCTCAACCAAATCGATGGTCCTTCGACCTCCTCCTCGATCAATGATCGAGATATCCTTTGGGACTTGGGCACTTTCACCCTTTTTTATCCTCTGGAGTGCTCTGTACCTGGAATTCCATATCTGGTGCCATGCATCTGCTTCTAGATCAATGGTTTTCCTTCGCTCGAGACTTCGTCCTTCGGTGATCTCAAATCTCAACCACCACAAATCTTCAGAGTGAATCCTTCTTGAGTGTCGGATCCTCTGACAATTTTACTCCCTTATCCAATGGTTGTCCAATGGAGTGAATCTTCATCCTCCGCGTATCCCCTCGTAGATCAATGATCTACATCCTTTCCATTGGGATCTACAGCCCCGAATGCTTTGGGCTTCGGTGCTTCGGGATATTTCAAAACACAAATTCTCAAAAACCCTGGAGTATGATCCTCTGAAGTTCATGATCTAGTGACACCTGACTAACCTAGTTCAACGGCTCCCAACTACTTTGGTTGTTTAAGCTTTGGCTATCTCAAACTTTCATCCTTCGCATTCTTCCAGAGTGTTTTCACCCGCAGTTCACAATCTTTCAGCACATGCCCTTCTGGATCTGACGATCAAAATTCTCTTCAGCCCTTCATCTCTTAAGCACTTTGGCTATTTAGGCTTCGAGAGTTTCAAACACCTATGCACTCATTTCTCCGAGAGTGCTTTCACCCAAAACACATGATCTCTTGACGCATGTCTCCCCCTTGATCTAATGGCCTCTATCCACTTCGGGTCTTTGGGTTTTAGGAGTTTCAACTCCTGCGCACTCATTCCTCCGCAGTTCTTTCACCCGAAAAATCAGATCTTTTTCCACCTGTCGCCCTGGATGATGGACGGTCCTTGTTAATTTCGAGAATTCAGGACTTTGACGAGTCCACTCTCCTGTGCACACAAGGGATAAGTCTTATGCACTTACCTCCATATCCAATGGTTGTTGGTCCTCTACACTCATATCTAACAGATTGGGTTTGTTCCTCTTTTTTGTGCTTCCTTTGTTCACTGGAGGTAGATCTAACGGTCCAGGCTCCCTTCCACAACTGTTCAGACGGTTGTTGTCGCTCATCCTCCTTAGCTTTTGAATTCTTCCGCCTTGGAAGATTTATTCAATGTTCAAAGGCTTCGACCTTTGAACTTTCTGCTGTGAACCTGACTATCTAGGTCTCGCTTATGCTCTTGAATGTGTTGTCTCTTCTAAGCTTTAGGACTTAGAATAATTCTTCTTCCCACGCACTCCTTACGTTATCTCTTCTGAGATTTTTGATATACTCAGTATCCTAAGGGTCCCTACCCTTATGTTTCATTCCAAAGGAAAACTTTCTTCCCTCTTTCCAACCTTTCACTCAATGCACACCTTGCAGAGCTTTTCCACGGGGTGTTCAACAACTCTATGAGTATCTTCCTCTGATACTCTTCTCCGTGAACTTGACAAGATTTCTCTCTGTTCACACTTGCACCTGCTCGATGCCCGCCTGGAAGATCTCTACATAATTCTCAGTAACTCGGTTTCTCTCTGAACTCAACACATATTTCTTCTTGTGCACTCCTTTCACTTCTGTTGATGAAGGTTCAATGGTATCTCTACTAAGCTTCTCTGAGGTTAACTCACCTCTATCAACGCACTCCTTGCGGACAAATGTGCACTCCTTTCACTCTAAAATCAAAGACGAGAAACAATTGAAACTTATATAACACTTCACTAGTTCATACATTCAAAACATGAATCACATATTAAATCATAACAATGAACACAAATACATAAACACACCATGTGCAGGAAAAAAATCTTTTTTATTATCTCTTTGTGTCTATACAGATGTTTTTATAAAAACTGGACTGCAACAATGTCCCAGTTCTTTCTCCTATTCTAACTCTATCATGATTTCTACTTCTAATACCTCTCTTCTAAGATCTCTCCTCTCTCTCTCTCTCTCTCTCTCTCTCTCTCTCTCTCTCTCCTTTTCTTTACAAAAGGGGGCTCTACGAGCTTATCCTCTTCACCACCTTAGTGCCATCACTGTCTCAGTTACGACACCATACTCTTATGTCTCATTACATAAATGACAATCCAAACCTGACTACCCTATCCAATACCTGTACAAAGTTATGGCTTGACTCTTACAACCTTATAACGCAAATCCCCATGGGATCAGATTTCAAATTTAAAAATGGGAGCGTTAATGTCTCTGCCTTTCTGAAATGTGTGTTGATGTGCTGGAATGCTCGTGCGTTGCTGAGGTGGAGCGATGCTCTTGCATCATAGTTTCAACTAATATCCACCAAAATAGTTTTGCAAGGTAATCTATCATACTGCAAAATTCAGCCTCTTCACAATCTGTTCAAAAGGTGAACAGAAGGACACTGCAACCACTACAGCCTTGGCCCAAGACCTTTCTATCTAGTGGAAGTATATTGTGTTGGCATGTTTTTCAGACAAAGGCAGAGTATGCATGTTTGTCATTGATGGAAAAGATCACGATCAGTAGCACAACGACAATGATGGAATGGAAAGATCAGTAGTGTAAGCTCAAAAGGAGGAGCAACAATGATCGTTGGATCCCATTCAGAATTATTGATGACCGTCATATTCGAATTCAGACTAGAGGAGCACACAGAAGAGGAGAATAGATCTTAGGCATCAAATCTAAGTGCAAAGACCAACCATCGTCGGATCCAGAAGAAGGAGCATGATCTTTAAGTACAAGATGAAGCGGGCTTAGAAAGTCCCGAAAGCAGGAGGACCGTTGATCCAAGAAGGAAAACAGTCAGAGCACATCAAAGGTTTCGTTTCAGAGTTTTGCAGATCGAGAAATCCAAAGGAAAGAGGTTCTCTAACCACTCGAACTCGCGATATGGGAAATCACGATAACAATCTTGACCGTTGGAGTCATAGGACATGTGGAAAGCGATTGGAATTTCACTGACTTGCACATTGGAGGAGTCAAAGGAGCATGGTGTGGGAACTCGCGATATGCGATATCCCAAAATGATCTGAGCCATTGGATTGAGAGTTGATTTGAACCCTTGGATTGAGGTATGTTATGAAACGTTGGATGCAGAGGACACATGGCGAGCGATTGGCATCTTGCTGAATGGAAAGTCAAAGGAAGGAAATCCTATAACCTTCCAACTCGCAATATGAAAAATTGCAATAAGGACTGGCCCGTGGTCATAGACAAGGTCACATCGTCGAAGGCTTAAAGGAAGGAGCTAATTGCTAAGATCCATTTCAAGGATCGCAACTTGGAGTGTTGAAACCCTTCATCACAGAAATCTCGAAACGCGAGATCGCGATGAGATCTGGACCATCGGATCATTGGAGATCTCGACCGTTGATCAGGCATGACAAAGGCCCGTGAAGTTGTGAAATCATGATAAGATCTTGACCGTTGATCCAAGAGGGACATGTGGCAAGGGATTAACATTTCGCTGACTGGAAATTCAAAGGAAAGAAATACTCTAACCTTGCAACTCGCAATATGAGAAATTGTGATAAGGTATGGCCTGTGGTCATATACAAGGTCACATCGTCGAAGGCTTAAGGGAAGGAGCTAATTGCTAAGCTCCATTTTGGGAATCGCAACTTGGAGTGTCGAGACCCTTCATCACAGGAATGTCAAAACATGAGATCGCAATGAGATATGGACCATCGGATCATTGGAGATCTCGATCGTTGATCAGGCTCGATGAATTTCATAAGTTCACGAAATGCGAAATACCTTTTGGTGTAGGCTGTGGTCACTGTCGATGGTCATATGAGAGGGAAGAGCTAGCATGAAGCTAAGCTCCATTTTGGGGATCGCAACTTGGAGTGTGGAGACCCTTCGACACAGGATTGTCGAAATACGAAATGCGAAAGGCATTCTGATTAGGCTCGTGGTCACAACCAGTGGGCATATGGAGTAGGTGCAAGATCCATCATTGGTAATCCAACGGTGCAGGTTAATCAGGAATATGATCGGAGGGCTACTGTTGCACTTCACAAATTAGTTGATCAATTACGATTCAGTTAGCAAAGTCGAATCATGGTTCTTGATCAGTTGGTGATTCAGTTGCTGAGACATTTTTGCCTTTTCCCAAGGAGATTCGAGGTGTAACTGATGAGGCTGGTGTGTATAAAAAGAGAGATGCAGCAACTGTGTAAGGTTGGTTGTTCTAATTGAAAAATGAGTTGAATTGTAGAAAGGTAAAATTACAGTATGTGCAGTGTGAAGAAAGCTCAGAGATAAGGAACAGAAGTTGAATAGAATAGAAAAGGTGAAGAGAGAAGAATGTGCACATATCAAAGAAGCATGAGAAGGATAGAGAAAGAACAAAAAGAAAGAGATAGCAAGTCAATCCAAGTATGAACAGAGAAGAAGGAATTGCAGAACAGTGAAGAAGGGGTAAGAATTGAAATACCTATATTGTTTGTTTGTCAATCAATTATTCATAATCAGGGAGGAAGGGTGGTGCTAGGGAGGACTGTGGTCCTCTGATATTAGAGTTTGTTCTTGAATATTAGGAATTGTATCTTCCATCTAGTTGTGGCTAGAAAACAGGGTGGCAGGGTGGTGCTTGGGAAAACACAGAGTTTTTTGTATGCAAGTTGGTGATTTTATAAGTGGAAGTAGGTGCTTACATTCAGTCGGTGTTGGAACACTCAGGGAGTCGGTGCTTCCTTCTATTCAGTGCTAGAGAAACCAAAGAGTTGGTGCTCTCAACAAGTTGGAGCTTGTAAAACAGAGGTAGTAGCCTCACTTTGAGTTGGTGCTCAAACATAGATGATGTACAGAACTTAAAAGACTGCCTATAATTTCGAAGAAGAAGAGGTTTTCTCCCTTTATGGGTTTCCTCGGGAAAATCTGTCTCTGTGTATATCTTATGTGTGATTGATGCTCATTTTTTATGTTGTTCATATGATGTATAATATTGATGGTCACTTGATGAAAGATTAAAAATGGTTTAATAGACTTAAAATTGTTTAAGCACGGTAACAACTGATTCACCTCCCCCTCTCAGTTGTCTTAGTAATTTCAACAATTGGTATCAGAGCAAGTTCCTTTTATTTAAAGGTAGATCTATAAACTTAAACATGACAAGTCATGAAGGGACTTCAGCCAGTAAGCCTCCTCTGTTTGATGGAACAAATTTTTCCTTTTGGAAGGTTAGAATGAGAACATACCTAATGGCCTTAGGTGTTGATGTTTGGGATGTAGTAGAGACTGGAT
>WSFP011448665.1:0-19929 GCA_009831015.1 Picea engelmannii | reverse complement strand
ATCTAAGGAAAGTCTTCCTGAAGTGCATAAGGTTTGGTCTATCCTGTAATCCTAAGAAATCTTTGTTTTCTATGAAGGAGGGAAAATTATTGGGGCATATTGTGTCAGTTGAAGGGGTGAGAATTGATCCAACCAGTGTAGAGGCCATCCATGCATTATATTTTACCAGATATAGGAAATAAGTTCAATCTTTCTTGGGTAAAATCAAATTTCTGAGGAGGTTCATTTCTAATTTTGCTAAGTTGGTTAAGCACATTACAACCATGCTTAAAAAAGGGAACGAAGTGAAGTGGACTGCTGAGTCCAAAAATTCCTTCGAACAAATCAAGAGGTCTTTGATGGAAGCACCTGTGCTCATCATCATTGACTATTCTAAGTAATTTCTAATATTTTATTTTTCCTCATCAGATACATTAGTTGTTGTTTTGCTACAGAAAAATGCAGAGGGGTTAGAGCAACCTATTTCCTTTTTCAGCAGAGCATTGAGGGATGTATAAAGTAAGTATGATATCATGGAGAAGAAGGCATATTCTTTGGTCAAAGACCTCAAGGATTTTAGAATCTATGTTCTACATTCAAAAATTATTTCATATGTCCCCTAAGCCTCAGTAAAGGATATCTTGATCCATCCTGATATAGATGGGAAAAGAAGCAAATGGATTGCCAAAATTATGGATTTTGACTTGGAAATAAAGCCCACTAAGTTGGTGAAAGGCCAAGGTTTATCCAGGTTACTGGTTGAATAAAACTGCAAGGCTTTAGGGGTTAATTTCATCAACATAGACTCAAAAAATAAGCAAACTGAGATTGTTGATAAAGACTCTCATGTCAGCCTTAGCTTATTATAAAGGATATGGTATAAAGACATCATATATTTTTTTGCAGAAGTTACGACCTCTTGATGATTTGGACAAGAA
The DNA here is from genome assembly GCA_009831015.1 of Picea engelmannii. Taxonomy (NCBI): domain Eukaryota; kingdom Viridiplantae; phylum Streptophyta; class Pinopsida; order Pinales; family Pinaceae; genus Picea; species Picea engelmannii. The sequence continues at coordinate 19,012 of WSFP011448665.1, read as the reverse complement.
CAAGGTAAGAACTTTGAAACTCAAAGCAATCAAATATTGTCTCGTTGATCAGGTTTTGTACTGGAAGGATCCTTTAGGGGTTCTGTTAAGATGTCTAGACCCACAGGAGGCCCAAAGAACTATGATTGATTTTCATGACAACTCATGTGGGGGACATCATTTTTGGAGGACCACAACTTATAATATCCTCAGAGATGGGTATTTCTGGCCCAACCTTTTTACTAATGTTTGTGAAAAGGTTAGAGCTTGTGTCAAGTGTCAAAATTTTGCTGGAAAGAAGCCGCTCAAATATTTTCCTTTGAAACCTGTAGTGGTTTCTGGACCTTTTCAGTAGTGGGGTCTTGACTTCATTGGACAGATCCACCAAGCCTTAAGTGGTCAACACATGTAGATTTTAACTGCCACTAATTATTTCACCAAATGGATAGAAGACATCCTTACAAGGAGTGCCTCCAAGAAAGTAATAATAAGCTTCCTTGAAGATATCATGTCCAAATTTGGATGTCCAAGCATTATTTTTACAGACAATGCTGCCTCTTTCAAAGCTGAACCATTAATCAAGTTTTGTGAGAAGTATGGGATTACACTAGTCCATTCTACTCCTTACTACCCTCAAGGAAATGGTTTGGCAGATTTCTCTAACAAAAGCCTCATAAATATCATCAAAAAATTGTTAGAAGATAGCAAGAAAGCATGGGACTCAAAGCTGAAATTTGCATTATGGGATGACAAATTTACAACCAAAAGGTCACTTGACATTTCCCCTTTTCATCTTATGTATGGGGTTGAGGATATTTTTCCTGCCCTACTTTCCTTTCCCGTGGAAAAATTCCTTCAGGACTACCAAGGAGAACTTGATGATATGGTCAGGAGGATATTGTAGCTGGTGGAAGTACAGTAGACGAGGGAGAAGCTTCTTGATAAAGCGCATGATCATCAATAGAAAATAAAATGAGCCTTTGATAAGAGGTCAATAAAGAAATATTTTTAGCTAGGGGATCTGGTGCTCAAGTGGGATGCCCCTAAGCAAGAAAAAGGAAAACATGGTAAATTAGAAGCCTTATGTATTGGTCCCTTCAAGATTTCTGAGGTGTTTTCAAACAACACTTATAAATTGCAAAAATTGGAGGATTTTGAAGTTTTTGGTGGCTCTGTCAATGGGCGCTATCTGAAAACGTTTTTTGTTTAATTCATGATCAAAGTTCCACCATTGTAATTAACACTTCCTTTTTATTTCTATTTTGAATAAGAGACTCCATAACCCAAAGCTAAGGCACTGAAATTGTGCATTCTTGGCAGCTCATAGGGAGAATGCCATCCCCTGTGGAGCCAATGTTATCACATGAGGTTGTTAAGAGTCATATGCGATTGTTGTTAATACCTATGTCTATACCCTAGTCTCATCTCTCTCTTTCTTTTCCCCACCACCAAGTCCTAGGTTTTTTTCCTCTGACTGATCAAGTCATTTTCCCCCTTTTTGGTGACCTGTTTTCCCTTGGTGTCTTACCTGAATAAGTCTCGGACCGCAACTTTCCTGTTTTTATCGAAGGATGAACACTCATCACCATATTTGTTTCAATTATTGGTCATTTTGTTTCCTGAGCCCACATCAAGTCATCCAAGTCCTTATTTACATAAGAAGCAACCATCGGCACAAGGTGTAGCACCCAAAGCAATCTATTGTGGGCTCAAAACAAACAAGTAGGCTAGTTAAATTTTCAATGATGGAGATCCTAGGAGCATTTTACATCAGCGACTCTCGATATTTTGAAACATCAAATTTGTGTGAGGTTTAAAGACTAGGTGGAAGATCCAAAGTTACATATCAAGCGCCACATGTCCTTCCCGATCAGATGGTCATGATTTACTTCAGGAGTTGGGGCTTCAGGAGTTTCATCTTCCTCGCTCTCAATTTCCTTTGAAGTGCTTTTTCCCGAAGTTGCAGATCATGGGACATGCTTCCTTCTCCATTGGATGATCAATATTTACTTTGGGAATGCAAACTTCGGGATTTTTATCTCCTCCCCTCTGGCTTTCATTTGTAGTGTTTTCTCCTGAAGTCCACAGATCGTTGCCGCAAGTCCTTCCAAATCCTATGGTGGTAGTTTTCTTTGAGACTCTAGGCATCGAGAGTTTCAACCTCCTCACTCTTGTTTTCAACAATAATGTTTTCTCCCACAGTTATAGATACTTGTCGCGTGTCCTCCCTATATCTATGGTCGTCGTTCACTTTAGAGATCCAACTCTACATGCATACCGCCCATGAGCTCTGAAGTGTCAAAGTACGTTGTAGTCATCAATTCTGATATGTGGTGCTCTCGTCAGTTATGACACCTGGCATCCATCTGAAGATGACACGTGGAAATTAGTCCAAAAACCTTTGGTCTATCATCTGCTTGTTTCCAAGTGACACATGTTACCTCTCTTTTCATGACACGTCAACATAGTGACATCAAACCACCACATCAGATCATCCTCCAGGAAGTGTTCTTGTTCAGTGACAAAATAGTGCCATCTCCCAGGGTGGTTAGAATTATCCTAAAGTTGGCAAGAGAATAAACTTTAGCGGTGTCGCTAAATTTAGTTGGAGTACCTAGATCATAGATCGTGACCAGATCAATGACCATGTTTCATTGCGGGGACGCAACATGCTCAAAAAATAAAATTCTTGAGTAGTCCCACAATTAAAACCATGGTATAGAGAAAGAGCTACGTGGCGGAAGGTGGTGGGTTGCGGGTTCAAAAGCGGTGTGGATCCAAACTACCTTCGACACCCCCGCAATCACATGCTTATAAACGTCAAATCTGAGAGAAATGCATGGCATCCGCCTAGGCATTAAGTCTCATCCCAGTCCCAATGAAGGATCGGTTAATGAAAAAGGAGTGGTGGTTGAAACCTCGACTCACTCCATAAAGAGAAGGTGTGGATGGTCTGCCTGTGGAGACAGAGCTGTCAGCTTGAGGTACCAAGATGGATGAGTTTTCCTATAGGCCCATGCTGAGCTAAATTTGCGTCTGACAGGAGGATACACAAACAGTCTGACAGAAGAAGGCACATATGAAAGGATTTGAATGGAATGGCCAGATCACACCCCTAGTAGTTGTGGATTGATCTTAGTATAAATAGATTAGTTCAAGTTTTTGTTAAGGTTGTCAACTGGTTGAGTCGAGCTCCCTACTATGTAATTTTGAGGCCAGAACTGTTCTCTGGTTATGTATCAAACTTGAGACTTTTGCATTAATAGAAGTCAACTTATTTCATCTCTTTGTTAAAAATGTGCTAAAACGCTCGGGCAGGATGATCCAGTCGAGTTGTTGTAGTTGCATGATAATGTAGGTTTGATTATTATGATATTGTGACATGTTTCAGTGTCTGAAACTTGAGTTCAAGAGTGATCTTGAGCCTGAGTTTTTCTTCACCAAGTTGCTTGAAAGTCGGATGCCCATAACAATCTTGTTCACCTCTCTCAGTAATTCTTCTTTCTGCTCACACTTAAACTCAAATCACTGACTGAAGTTAATGAGGGCCTCACTTCCTTGTGCATTTCTTGTCCAGTTTTTGAGTTAAAATGATTCTTGTACCAAGTTTTGTCCATTTGACCTCCACTCATAAAACCAACATCCACCAAACATTTTGATGGGTATTGGGCTTATCCTCTTGTAGTCGGAGGGTGAATCTCACTACTAACACTAGGAACTTCCATTGGATCAACAAGACCTAAGTAGTCAACCACATGTTCATAGGCATTTTACCTAATCATTGCTTTCAAATTGTGAATATTCAAGTGATGTAGTTTTCTAATTTGATATTTTTCTTCTCCTTTTGTGAGTTTATAAAGTTTCTTCACATTCAACTGAAATGTATGGCCATCATCAACTAATTTATTCATCTTCATTCTAGTTCAAATGACATTTTGTATTGTTTTTCTAATACTATCCTCTATATCAAGACATGGTGTTATTATTTCCGTGCTACCTTTAGGATTTTCATTATAATATTAAGATCTAACGATGTTTTCTTCATCATCAACAACATTTTATTTCTTCTTCTTACAATTTAAATGGTTTTCATCTAAATCAATGATTTCTTCATAATCAATAGGAATGGAATCATCCTCGGTCATCGCTCTTTTGTGTTTCTCTTGTTTATTCTTCTTGTGAGAAGGAGTGATAACATTATTGGGACTATTCTCAACAAAATATTCATTTGTAGTTTCCTCATCTTCAAATGTAACCTTTTTAGGATTTCTATAATGAAGACTTTTCTTTCATCTTTCATGTTCTTGTCTGTCTTCTCTTGCAACTTCAACATTTATTAATTTTTGTTTCTTTTTCCTTCCTTCCAGTGCCTTATCGAGATGAAAGGCATTGATAAATTCCATGATATTATTATTTGTATAGCAAATTCCCATTAACATATGTGAAATTCGTTCAACAAAATACTGTAAAAAAATATACAACATTTATGTGTTAAATAAAATTAAAAAATTAACCCCCCAGATGGGGTGTCACAGCGCTCCACATATCCATCTGAGAACTCAGATCCGGCCACCTCGCCTCGAGCCACGTGTCGACAACTACTTCTCCCTTTGGACTTTATTACTACCTTATGTACTCTGCAACTATCCATTTCATCGTGCTCTCAACTAAATGCTTCAGTGCGCTTAGAGTTGGCTTCCCATCATGGCTATGACATTGGTACACTGTCTGATCCTCCTATGCTCATGTGCATTTACTCTCCATCCTTCCTCTTATGGTGATGCCCATCCTCCAAATTGGTATATATCGCCCTCTCCTTCCAGCTACACTTTCTCTTTTTCATTCTCCATGGTGCGTACCTGTTTCTTCATGTTCGAATCTCCACCTCACCCTCACGTTCCTTTGGCCATGCCTCCCCTTTGCGGGAATTTGAAGAGAGGTACCCTCTGGTACCAAAATAGAGTAGCCATGCCTAGCATGAACTCCCCCACCTTCTATCCTACGCTTATGTCCTCACCTCCGTCATCCACTTAGTCCTTACCAGACCAATGTGGCCTTTCGCCTCTGTCCTCACCACAGGCTTGTTGAGTTGAATGGTTTGACCTTCAGGGTAATTCTCTTCACTAACCTATTAGACCTCTCCTAGATGTGGCCTCGACCTCACAACCAACATTGACATGCCCTTCTAGTCCACCACCCTTATCTCCCTCGCTACCCCCTTTGGCACCCCCATTTCTAGCTTATGTGCCTTCACTGGAGGAATTCAACTTTCAAACACAAGAACTTCAATTGGAAGTGACTCAAGGCCAGGATCTACTCCAACTGGACTGTGATTCGTGCCCGCAACTCCAAGATTCGATCTAAATTCTCCAAGATTTGGTCTTCCTAGTCTGTAAAGACGTAAATGACCTCCGTTTTTTGCTAGAACACCTTGATTAGCATGCATAGAAAATTGAATCTCTACTCTTGACCCTGATCTAATCCCTACATTAACTAGATTCAGGAACCAATGTCCCCACATCTCCAGGGGCGTTTCATGGTCCAAACTTCCAGGCGGAGGATGAACGAGACATGGATACATGCGCAAAGGAGGCGGAGGACAAGAGAGACACCATACGAGACACACACAACGAAAGACGAGTACATGCAAGAACACAAGACACCGTGAAAGTTGGTAGGCGTACATGTGTCAACATGCTTGTTTTATTTTGAAAATTGTTAGTTTTTTCTAGAAGGTTTTTTTTAGGTTGTTAGAGTTTAGTACTCTCCATTTTTTGGGTCTGTCAGACGATAGGCATTTTCTGGTTCATAGTATAATCTTCTTTGGTCTACAATATGCATGCATGGATCGATCGAATCAGTTTCCCCATGGGGAGATTCAGGAAAATATGTTTAATTATCACTGATTTTTATAGTCAAAGTGTCAGGATGAGTTGGTTTCCCTTCGGGGAAACTCAACACATCCAAAAATCATTCTCAAGACGATACTATAATTTTTACTTATGATAGGTAATCTATAGCTTCTTACATAAAAACAAAAAATTAAAAATTAACATGGTACTAAAAATAATACAGGATACAAAAATAAAAATAAACAAAAGTACATTACCTTTCTCAATATCTTCAACCATAGATGCACATAATTATGTAAAACATTCAACCTTGTTATAATTTCTCAATTTCAAACAATATCTAATTTTGATATAAGTCATCGCTTGTTTCGCAAGTGCATAAACAATATCTGCATCTGGAAACAAACATATATCTTGTAACAAGCCAAGTGGATGATAATTTCCTTGCACATGTTCGAACTTGGCACAACACACATATAGATGTTCTCTATTATTTCCATTTTTGTATTGAAAAAAGCTACAATATTCCAGTTTGTTTTCACCTTCCTCAGATTTTGTCTCTCTAACATTCTTCATTTCCCTTGACAACTAAGGTATTGGACCTTGAACACATGTTCTATCAATTTGTTGTCTAGCATTCATGGAGATCCCAGTTACAATTTTAGAATCCATTATTGCAGGTCGTGGTTAAGATATATTCACATATATTTTATTTCCTACCATTTTTTCTATGTGAAAAAATTAAAAAAAAATTAGGTTTGAGAAATGATTACATTATAATAAATTTTAAAAGAATATTAGACCATAAAAATTAAACTTAAAAAAAAATAAAAAACAATTTGGCCCATAGGGTTACTAGGAGATGTTGGGACCAACTCTTGGCCTATGTGGGTTGGGGTGATGCCCCTAAAATACCTCATATATAATCCTTGGTATATCATGACTTAGTCGTGGGGGTCATCTCCCACAGCCAAGCCTTGGGTGTGTCCACGACTTGGTCACGAAGGTAGCCCCTGCGCGACCAGGTCATAGTTCCCCAAGGCTTGGTCACAACCAATTCCCTGAACATGACTTGGATGTGAAAGGGAAGCCCCACAACCAAGGCTTGGGTGCCCAAGGCTTGGTCATGGGGCTTCCCCAACATGACCAAGCCCTGGGCGCGCCTAGGGCTTAACTGCATGAGTTGGGGTGATGCTAGAAATCTCCCCAACCCCCACCGCGATCAAGAAAAAATCACCTGGGTTCCCACACGATCATGCCTTAGCCAAAGTGGAGAATCATATGATGTATGCCATTGCCCCACCTCCCTAGTGGCCAAGTCACGGTCCCGCGGGGGTGTGACATGGCTATCGGGGGGCTTTCCCCCATGCACAATCCCTAGGCGCAACCAACGCTTGTCCATGAGGGCTAGGGAGATTTTGGAAATCATATTGAGCACCCTCGTAGGATAAGTCATGGTCCTGCGTAGAGGGGAATCACGCCCACTAACCACCATGGGCCAAAATTCTAAATTTTTTATTAAAAAGACATAAAAATTGTAATTATTTAAAAAAATAATTATAGCAAAATTTGCTTCCTTTTTTTGAAAAATATTAATAATTTTGTTAAATTTTCTTTGAAAAAGGTCTATTTTTTTTTTTTAATTTGTGATTTTTTAAGAAAAAAAAAATCTATCTTTTAATTTTTAGCATGAAAAAATGTCATGTGATTCAAAAATTATCTTTTAAATGTTTTTATGGTAAATGGTAAGAATTAAAAAAATAACTAACCTCTGAAATTCTAAATTCTCCTCAAATGTCTTCTTGATGTTCTTCTTGATGTTTCTCCCTTGTAAATTTCTCCAAATTATTTGGCGAATGTTTCCCAATATTTAATGTAATGTAAAAAGACAAAACAAGACTGTGTATGTATAAAAAAGACGATATAAATTAATGTTAAGTGTAATCAATGTGGGATAAATAAAAAAGAATAATATTGTTTACATATATATATCTAAAATTATATGGATCATTTCTAAGTTTAATGAATGTGGGATAAATAAACAAACATGAAAAATATTGTAATTAACAAAAAAATAACGAATTAAAAGAGTAATTTTTTTTTGAATGAAAAATAATAAAAGAAAATTTTTGGGGAGAAATTTCGCAGTGAAAATTTGAGGGGGAAATTTTGGAGGGGGTATTCTTGGGGGGAGGATTTTCAGGGGAAAATTTTGGAGGGAATATTTTTTGGGGGGGGGATTTTGGAGGGAAAAGTTCATTCTGCAATTTATCAGATTGTCATTGGGAGGGTGAGCAGATGTATCATTCTATGTTGTTAGTGAGAAGTGATGGCTTCGTCGGATAAATAAAATTTTCTTTGTGATACATCAACAAATTGTTCGCATACCTCTTCTTTTGAGACTAGAAAATGCAATGGGAATGCTTGTAATGTAAATGATCCATCATATTTTTAATCTAGTAGGAAGTTTTATCATAGTGCAAGCACTGCTATTTAGCATGTTCCTCAGGAGAATCTTGAGTCATAGGGTTTCTAAGGAACCAATTATAAAGAGGAGGAATATGATGGTGATCAATTTGTTCAGTAGGTTAATAATATTGAAAATAATCAAAATATAGGTCAAAGTGGAGACTTTGATCATAGTTTAAATGATGGGGTTGATAATTTTCCTCTAAGTGAGGATTTCCAAGGTATTGAAGAAGAGTTTCCTCCAAGTGAGGATTTCCAAGGCACTAATGAGGATGATGAAGAATATCCCTCAAGTGGGGATTTTAAAAGTAGTGAAGATGATTCCGCCAATTGTGGAAACTCTATCCCAAGTGGGGAATTTAAAGGAAATAATGTTGGTGTTGATGATTTACTCAAAGTGAGGATTTTGAAGGTACTGATGAGGATGATGAATATTTTCCTCCAAGGGAGGATTTTCAAGGCACTAACAAGGATTATGAATAATTTCCCTCAAGTGGGGATTTTAAAAGTAGTGAATATGATTATGCCAATGATGGACATCTTTCTCAAGTGGAGAATTTAAAGGTAGCAATGTGATGATGATTTTCCTCCAAGTGGGGATTTTCATGGTACTGATCAATGTTTTCCTACAAGTGAGTATTTTCAAGGTAGTAACAAGGATGATGAAGAATTTCCCTCAAGTGAGAATTTTAAAAGTAGTGAAGATGATTATTCCAATGGTGGACACTCTTTCCCGAGTGGGGAATTGATGCAGACCCCCCTTCTCCCCTTGAGGCTGCACGACCTCCCTGTCTAGGATCATTCACATCAAGGAGTCAGATCGACTCTTTGGGCCTTTATTATACCCCATTAAATCTACACAGGTCCCCTTTCCTTCAAAGTGCAGGTTCTGGCAAACTCGTCGGCTCTTTCTTGGCCTCTTTGAAGAATTCAAATAACAGATACTAGTCCCCCTCGATAGGTCCTTTCCTTCATATGACCTTAGGATATGAACACACGTAACACGTGATTGAAGAGTGATCAAAAGTGGTTTGAGACCACACCACTTTTCTCCCTACAATTCTCCTCCAATCGCCACATGTCCCTTTCACAATATCGTGGTTTCAATTTGGCCCGCTCTAATAATTTTAAAGTCTGAGCATGTTCTGGCCCCACAATCCAGGGTGAATGTTGATCTTCTGATGTTAGACGATGCCTCTCAATCAACAACTACAATTTGTCCTCCCTTTCTTCCTTCTCTCCTCCTTTCACACGCATTCCTAGATCTTCATGATTTGTCGACATGCATCCCCATTTCAAATCAACGACTATGGTTGATTTCTCCCTTCAGGCTTCGAGAGTTTCAAATATCAACTCTTTGTTTCCTCCGAAATGGCTATCTTCCGAAATGGAAGATATCCTACCATGTTCCCTTCTCTTTCCTCTAGATTTCTATATATGGCACCATGCGTCCATATTCAAATCGACGACTATCATCTTCTTTGGGACTTCGGCCTTCGAAATTCTAAAATCTCAACTTCTCCATGCTCTGCTTCTCCTGGTTACCCAAATTCCACAATATAATGTTGCATGTCCTCTTGCATATCGACGGCTCCCAGCTTCTTCACCTAGTCCGGTTTCAACAATCTCAACTCCACTCCTTCGCTTTCTCTTGGAGTGGTTTCACCCGGAGATTATGATTTTCAGCACGTGTCCCTCTAGATCTGACAATCGATATTATCTTCGACTCTTATTATCTTCGGGCTTCAAGAGTTTCAAATGCATACGCACTCATCCTTCCAAAGTGATCTCACCCGAAGAATCTGATCTGTTGACACGTACCCCCTGGCGATCAATGACCAGGATCTAGTTCGGGTCTTTGACGATTCTGATCTTTCCTTGACACAGACTTTTGAAGTTCTTATGCTCCAGAGCTATAGATATTGCACTACCTATCACCCTTGATGACGGATGGTCCCTATTCACTTTGGGACTTTGGAAGTTTCACTCTCTTGTGCACAAAAAGGAATTAAGGCCCATGCACTTTATATGGATCGGATGACTGTTGATCCTCTCTGCTCAGATCCTACAGTTGGGATCTATTCTCCTCCTCGTGCATTCCTCATTTGTATTGGACCCTGATATGATGGTCCATATCTCTTTCCATAGCCCATATGATGGTTGTTGTCGCTCCTCCTCTTGAGCTTCTTTGTTCTCCCAGAATTAGGAAATTTTCTAAGTGTTCAAAGGTTTTGGTCTTTTAACCTTCTCCCGCAAAACCAGTTGAAAGGGTCTCGACTCCGCTTTTCCTCCTGAGCTTTGAAAATGAAGATTGTCCCTGAATCCAGTGCACACTTTCATTCTGTGTGAAAACTTCCACTACTCCTCCTGAGCTTGTGAGCTTGAAGTAAATTCACTTCTGCGCATTCCTCGTGCTATCTCTTCTGGGCTTCAAATTGTCTCAAAAATATAAAGGGTCTCGACCCTGCTGCTTCCTTCAAAGGAATTTTCTCCTGCCCTCCTCACAACCTCTCTCTCAAAGCACACCTTTCTGAGCATTTTCTAAAGAGTATTTAGAAACTCTGTGAGTATCTTCCTTTGGTACTCTTCTCTTCGAACTCGACATAGATTTCTCTTTGTGCACACTTTCACCTACTCGATGCCCACCTGGCATAACTCTATAGAGTTCTGAGTGACTCTTTCTCTCTCTATTATTTCTCTGCACAGTTTCTCCTCTAAGGTATTTAGAAACCTAGAGGATTCCCCTGAGTTGTTGTCACTCTGGTGTGCCCTCCTGGCATGTTCATTTATAACTCCACAGATTTCCAATGCACACTCCCTATGTTGGTCACATAACTCCCAATGTTCTGTTGTGCACTCCTTGCACAGCCTAAAGAACCCATAATGATATTTCAACTCAACAAAGATAGGGAAATCTATCTTCCCATTACAGATGAAAACCTATCACATACATCTACAAAATACATAAACAAACATAGGTAACATTCATCAGATACACAAAAACACACAAAACGTTCATATGCAGGAAAAATTGCTTTCTTTCTATTAAGATGAATGTTTGTACAAGCATTTACAAAAGCTGGACTGCTACCAAGTCCCAGTGCTTTCTATTCTCCTAAAAAGTTTCAACTATCCTCTATTTTCAACAACCCCCTCATTTGGGCATACAATATTCCTACTTCTACCAGAAGGTTTCTAGGCTTCCCTCTAAATACTCATCTACTCGAGAAAAAAAACTAACTTCTAGTTTATTTCCATTACATTAAAGTCTAAGAGTGAAACTCTCATATCACTCGTGATCATTCAGCTCTCGAGCATATGATATTCTTCAATTTTTCAACCAGTTCCAAAAATATTCCGTAGGAAATGCCAATGTTTCATAATCCAGAATGATTCAAAGGCATGCTAAGACCTTGAGATGTCTCTCCATGTGTACTTGTTGACGAAGCTCCTGCATCATACCCCATGGCTGGGAAAATCATGAGCTCCTACTCATGACTCCCTCTTCTTTGCTATTGAGATCCTCCAGGGTCCCATACCTTCTCTTGGAGCTATCCATTTGCTCCTTTTTCTTTCTACCTCTTCTTCCCTGTTGCTTCTACAGGTTCTCTTATGTTCCATATTTCTTTGATGACTGCTTCTTGTGCTACTTACAAGATCAATCTCTTTATCTCCTCAATTTCTCTATCCAGCTGGTCCACTGGGTAGATTTCCTCTTGTAGTATGCTCTGTTGCATCTTCTCTCCATAAATTTCCAACTTAAATTATTGGATAAGATTCCTTTGCATATTTGCCCTTCTCTCTAGGGCCTCCAACTCTTCACATAGATCAACAAGATACATGTTACCTATTGCTTCCTCCTCTGTTGTAGGTTCACATTCTACAGTTATCTCTTGCTCAGCTTCCTGGCTGAAAAAATTGATCCATTTCTCTGAATTCTCTTCTTCTCCTACTTTATATCCCAATTCTATAGTTTCCTCATGTTCATCTCCTTGGCTGTGATTTTTGATAAATTACACCGAATGCTCTTCTTTCTCCATCTCTTGGGCACATTGGAATGTGTGCTCCTTCTCCTTTTTATCAATATGATCAATCTGAACCTTCATATTATCTTCATCTCATGTGGCACTAGCTAGCCACTCTGTTGGAGACTCCAGTTCTGCATTCTCACCTCTGAGTTGCTTCTCAACTTCCTCCTATGACCAATTGACTTCTGTCATCTCCTCCTGTGTTGGCTCAATTCCAACTTCTTCCAGCTGCTCCCTAGGCTAGTATGATCTTCCACCTGTTTCCAACTTGACCTTTTGGATATGCCTACTCTGCATATCTACCCTTCTCTCCTGGGATTCCAATTCCTCATACATCTCAACAAAATCTATGTTGTCTACTTCCTCTTTTGCTGTAGGATCCAATGCTGCAGTCATCTCTTGTTCATCTCCCTGGCTGAAATTTTTGAGAAATTCTATTGAATGCTCATCTCCTGCAATCTCCATGACTATATATTGGCATCCATCTTCGGGTTTTGGATTGTCCAACCAATCCTCCAACATATTCATCTCTTGCTCCCATTAAGTGAGAAATTCATCAGAATTATCCTCTTTTTTTGTTGGGGAAGACATTAGTGTCTACTCCTTCTCCCCCTCTTTGACAGTCTCTGCTAGTTGTCTTTCCTCTACTAAACCTGCATCACATAAACAATTAGCTTTAAAAGAATTTGTCCCCATGGCCACTTTCTTGGGTGCTCGTTGCATCACCTCTTCATGTGCAACACTTGCATTAGCCTTTGTTGGACTAATTGGCAGGAATATCTAAATTACCCCAACTATTAGAACACTCCTTTGTTCCCCTTCTGTCAGCACTCCTTGCTTATATGAACTCTCCTCCGAGCTCTTGAGATTTTTAGACAGTCTCATTTTGCTTCCATTTTCTACCTGGAAATTTAGGATTTCCCTTCTTCCCTCCTAGCAGTCTATGAGATCCTCAATTGATGTCATCTCATTTCTCTCATGCAAATTCAAAATTTTATCTCTGCCCTCTTGGCAGTTTATGAGATCTTCAACTGATCTCACCTCCTCTTCATCACTGAGGTTCCTACCAATCTCTGGTTCACATATGTGAATCAATTTCTCCTCTATGTCACTGGGGTTTTCAACTTCCTTCAACCACCTTCTCAACTCTTGTTGTTGCCTTCAGGCCAACAAATTTTGAACATGCCATTTCACCTTCTTGTTCAGAGGCCGTTCATACCTCCAATGTACCTTTGTCTCCTACTTCATATTCAATGTTAGTTGTTCCATTCTTTCTCTTATCTCAATGAGCTCCTTGTCAATTTCTTATTTACTTTTCTTCTTGCAGTCTGCTCCTCTACCACACTCATGGCCTTCAATAGCCATCTTTTTTGTCTTCATCCCCCCTGGCTATCTACCATTTGTTGCACACCTTGCAAAAAATATTTACAGATCATCAATACTTTGTCTCTCTTCACCTATTGTCCATAGGAAGAATTAATATTTTGATACCATTTGATGTTATCATATTATCCCTTTTCACCTTCTCACCTTTTCCTACGATTCGCAGAAAACATTCATCTCTCAATACTACTTGATGTAGTCAGTCTATCTCCTTCATCTCCTTCACCTTAAATCTAGAGATGTAATTTCATCTTTGATACCACTTGATGGTATCAGACTATCTACTTTATCTCCTTTCCTCTGTTTCCCGCTGTCTACAAGAAAAAATCAGCTCCGATACCACTTGATGCAGACCCCCCTTCTCCCCTTGATGCTGTGTGAAATTCCAATCTAGGATCGTTGACATCAAGGAGTCGGATTTACTCTTCATGCCTTGAGTCCCCAATCAATATTCACAGGTTCCCTTTCCTTCAAAGTGCAGGTTCTGGAAAACCCATCGGCTCTTTCCTGGCCTCTTCGAAGAATTCAAACAATAGACGATAGTCCCCCTCTCTAGGTCCTTTCCTTCATATGACCTTGGGCTATGACCTCACGTAACACATGATTGCGGAGCGGCCAAAATTGGTTGGAGACCACATCTCTTTTCTCCCCTCAATTCTCCTCCAATCGCCACACATCCCTTTCACAATACTATGGTTTCAATTGTGGCCCGCTCTAAGAATTTTAAATTTCGAGCATCTTATGGCCCCACAATCCAGTGTGACTGTTGATCTTCTGATGTTGGATGATGCCTCTCGATCAATGGCTACAATGTATCCTCACTTTCTTCCTTCTCTCATCCTTTCACATGCATTCCCAGATCTTCATGATCGGTTGACATGAAGCCCCCTTTCAAATCAACGAATATGGTTGATTTTTCCCTTTAGGCTTCATGAGTTTCAACTCTCAATTATTTTATTCCTTCGAAATGGATATCTTCTGAAATGGAAGATCTCCTGCCACGTGCCCTCCTCAATCAACAACTCTGCCTCAGCTTCGGGACTCTGTCTCTTTCAACCAGATCAACGACCTTCAACCCCCCCCCCTTCTCAATCAATGATTGAGATATACTTTAGGGTTTCGATGCTTTCCCCCTCCAATTTCCTTCGGAGTTATATATATGGCACCATGCATCCATATTCAAATCAACAACTCTCATCTGGTTTGACACTTCGGCCTTCAAAATTCTTAAATCTAAACTTCTCCATGCTCTGCTTCTCCTGGAGCAGTTTACCCAGAGTCCACGATTTAACAACGCATGTCCTCCTACAGATCGATGGCTCCCAGATTCTTCATATATTTTGTTTTTGGAAATCTCAACTCCACTCCTTCACTTTCTCCTATAGTTCTTTCACCTGGATATTACTATTGCCACCACATGTCCCTCTGGATCTGACGGTCCAGATTCTCTTCGGGTCTTCGGCTCTTCAGGCTTTTGGAGTTTCAAAATCCTATGCACTCATCCTTCTGGAGTGATTTCACCCGAAGACTCTGATCTGTTGACATGTACCCCCCTGGCGATCAATGACTGGGATCTACTTCGGGTCTTCATCGATTCCTCTCTTTCCTTAACATAGGATTTTGAAGTGCTTTTGCTCCGGAGCTGTATATCTTTCACCACCTATCACCCTTGATGATGAACGGTCCCTATTCACTTCAGGACTTCGGGACTTTGACAAGTCCTCTCTCTTGTGCACACAAAGGACTTAAGGCCCATGCACTTTATATGGATTGGATGACTTTCAATCCTCTATGCTCAGATCCCACGGTTGGGATCTGTTCTTCTCCTCGCACATTCCTCCTTCATCCTGGACCCTGATCTGATGGTCAGGAAATATTTTCGCAACTGATCTGATAGTTGTTGTCACTCCTCCTCCTGAGATTATTTGTTCTCCCAGACTTGGGAATTTTTCTAAGTGTTCAAAGATTTTGTTCTTTGAACCTTCTCCTGTACACTTGCACTCTGCGTGAAAACTTTCACTACTCCTCTTTATATTGTGAACTTGAAGTAATTTCACTTCTACGCACTCCTCCTACTATCTCTTTTAATCTTAAAACTATCTCAAAACTCTAAAGGGTCTCGGCCCTGCTACTTCCTTCAAAGGACTTTTTTGGTGCCCTCCTAGAAACTTCTCGCTCAAAGAACACCTTGTTGAGAGTTTTCTATAGAGTGTTCAAAAAATCTATGAGTATCTTCATCTAATACTCTTCTCTTTGAACTCGACAAAGATTTTTCTTTGTGCACACTCGCACCTACTTGATGCCCACCTGGAAGAGATCTACAAAGTTCTCAATGACTGTGTCTGTCTCTGTGGTTTCTCTGCACAGT
This sequence comes from Picea engelmannii, assembly GCA_009831015.1. Lineage (NCBI taxonomy): Eukaryota > Viridiplantae > Streptophyta > Pinopsida > Pinales > Pinaceae > Picea > Picea engelmannii. The sequence continues at coordinate 2,933 of WSFP011448665.1, read as the reverse complement.
TTCTCCTCTAAGGTATTTAGCAACCTATAGGATTCCCCTGAGTTTTTGTCACTCTGGTACACCCTCCTAGTACATTCCTTTCTAAATCTACAAAGTTCTAATGTGCACTCCTTGCGTTGGCCACATAACTCCCAATGTCCTGTTGTGCACTCCTTGCATAGCCTAAAGAACCCAGAATGATATTTCAACTTAACAAAGATAGAGAAATCTATCTTCCCGGTGCAGGTGAAAACCTATCACATACATGCACAACATACATAAACATACATAGGTAACATTCATCAGATACGAAAAAACACACACAAAGTTCATATGTAGGAAAAAATGATTTCTTTCTATTAATATGAATGTGTGTACAAGCGTTTACAAAAGCTGGACTGCTACCGAATCTCAGTGCTTTCTCTTCTCCTAAAAAGTTTCAAATATCCTCTATGTTCAACAACCCCCTCATTTGGGCATAGAATATTCCTACTTCTACCAGAAGGTTCCTAGGGTTCCCTCCGACTACTTGTCTACTCGAGAAAAAAAACTAACTGCTACTTGATTTCTGTTACATTAAAGTCTAGGAGTGAAACTCCCGGATCACTCGTGATCATTCAGCTCCCGAGCGTTTTATCTTCTTCATTTTTTCAATCAGTTCCAAAAAGATTCTGTAGGAAATGCCAGTGTTTCATAATCTGTAATGATTCAAAGGCATGCTAAGGTGTTGGGTTGTCTCTTCATGTGTGCTTGCTGACGATGCTCCTGCATCAGGAATTTAAAGGAATCAATATTGACGATAATGATTTTCCTTCAAGTGAGGATTTTCAAGGTATTGATGAATATTTTCCTCCAAGTGAATATTTTCAAGGTACTAATTAGGATGATGAATAATTTCGCTCAAGTGAATATTTTAAAAGTAGTGAAGATGATTATGCCAATGGTAGACACTCTTTCCCTAGTAGGGAATTTAAAGGTAACAATGTTGATCATGATTTTCCTCCAAGTGGGGATATTTAAGGTATCGATGACGATGATGGAAATTTTCCTCCAAGTGAGGATTTCAAGGAAATGATGATGATGATGATGAATTTTCCTCAGGTGGGAATTTTAAAAGTAGTGAAGATGATTTTGTCGGTGGTGAGGATTTTTTTCAGGTGGGGAATTTAAAGGCACCAATGGTGATTATGATGTTTTTCCTCAAAGAAAATATTTTATAGCCATTAACGATGGTTTTGTTGATGATGAATAAATTCTTGTCAGAGAAGAGTTTAATGACATTGATAGTCAGTTTTGATCGGAAAAGCCACAGTATAGTCATTAAGGATGATGATAGTCTTAAGGGTGATGATGATTTTCCTTGAAGTGAATATTTTCATGAAAGATTCAATGACACTGGTGAGGATGGTAATCATTTTTCTAGTGATTTTGATATTCCTCTTATCAACAAGATTATAAATGAAAATGATGATGGGCCTAGGAATGAAAATCACGTTCTCAATGAATCTCCTTATAGTGATGAGGAAATTCCTTTTATGCATGATGATGAAATAGTGGAGACATTGCAAAGAAACATTGTGTCTAGGACCAGGACTAGACCTTTTCATATAAATCCAAATCATTCTAGTTATACAAGGTATAGAAAATAATTTCTCACTAAATTAGTTTCCATAAGTGATTTGATTTAAAGTGAAGGTTTTCAAAAGGATTGTTTCAAAAGCATGGACTACATGTATTCCTTGAATAAAAGGAAAACATATTTGTCAATGAATAAGAGCATGCAAAATTCATATTTAATCGGGTGCATGATATCCATCAAGATAGGATGTGATTATCACATTGGGAATCTTTTACTTTGCATAAAGGATTTCAAAAATATTCACTCAATTGGTAATATTTTTCTATAAAGAATCAAAACATGGTTGGAAAAAGATCCTTCATTTTATTGAAAGGTACATCATGGACGAAAGATTAGGCCATTAGAAAACACTACATTTTCATGGATGTGTGACTTCTTTGCCAAACATGGAGAGTGTATGCCAGATAGAGACATAATAAATATTCCATATAATTTCTCAAGGAGAGAAATATACAACTTGTACAAAGAATATGTTGAAGGTTTTGAACGAAATGGTAATTTTATTACATATGCATATTTTACAAGAATATGGAAGAAACAATTCAACAATGTATGTATTCCTAAGAATTCAAGTATGGGGGTTTGTAGTACATGTACTACTCTTAAATCAAGAAGAGATAAATATGAAAGAGTAGAAAGATGTATGTATTTACTATTTTGTTTTCTTAAATTGTATAATTATCAACTATGAAAACATATTATCGATATTTACATTTTATGTCAGGTGCAGATTCCATAGTCAAATCACTTCAAGAACATCGTAATCAATAATAAAGTGAAAATAAAAATTTGTACAAACAGGGGAAGAAGTGTTATGATGCTCCAAACAAATATTTAGGTATGATAATTGATGGCATGGACCAAAAGAAAACAATTCTACCATATTTTGTTCGTACACCAAAAAAACTACTAGAAGAGAATTTCATTCAATTTCACTTGGTTGGTTGTATTATTTTTAATGGGAAAATGTGTCCTAGGGTTTACTTCATAGCTCCGAATATTCATAATGATGAAAATATAACAATCACCATAATTCATCATTTTCTCACTCACTAGTCTGACAATATTCCTCAAGCTATAAATCTACAGTTAGACAACACTAGTCATGAAAACAAAAACAAAATTGTTTTTGTATATCTAAGCATGCTTGCTCAACTAGGAATATTTCAAAAGGGTAAAAGTTGGTTTCCTTATTGTTGGACACACTCATGATCATATTGATCAAATGTTCAGTCGACTTTCAGTAACATTGAAGAGGAAAAATGTTGGAAGCCTACCATCATTAATTGAATGTATTAAGAAATCATACATTCCA
>ML871220.1:0-13759 GCA_009831015.1 Picea engelmannii | reverse complement strand
GGGCCCTAGACATTGTCTAGGGTCTTTATCAATTTGTTCCTAGACCACATACCCCAGGAGTGCACTGGGGGCCCTAGATCTCGTCTAGGGTCTTAGCCATCTTCCAGGAGAATGGCTCTCGCAGCTGCTTATAAATTTAACAATCCTTTATATGCAATTATTGTGCTAATTGTTTAAAAGTTTAAGAACATTAATCTAGTTAACTGCTTGAGATGAAAAATCAACATGGTATCAAAGTTGGCCTGAAAGAAGGCATTTTCATAGCACAGAAGAGCTCGTTGAGCAAATCAAGGGCATAGGAAGACTCTGCTAACCCTAGCGCACCTTTTCCCTGGAGCAGTTTTCAATTTGGACAAGTTTCGGAAATTAGGGTTTCTGCGTAAACCCTAGAAGGTGATGTCATCCACCTTGTTGAAGGACGTTGGGCAAAGTAATAACATCAATCGAAAGACGACCTTGAGAACACAGCTCAAGAGTGTGAAGATGCAGAACTCGGAAACTATTCATTCATACTTCACAAGGGTATCGCAGATTAAGGAGCAATTTGAAGCCATTAGAGACAATGTAGAAGAAGTCGAACTCATAATGACCACCTTGAATGGTCTTCCAAGATCATGGGAATCTTTCATTCAAGGGATATGTTCTAGAAGGAAGCTTACGAAATTCAGCAAACTGTGGGAGGATTGCACTCAGGAAGAAGCAAGGCTGGCAGCACGAGAAGAAAAACTAGTTGATGATGATCAAGCCTTAGCAGCACATACAGGAAAAGAAAAGAGTAAGAAGGAAGATCATTCCCATTGCCACAAGAGGTCACACAAATCTCACAAGGGACAAAAGGACTACTCCAATATCAGATGCTACATTTGTCAGAAATTGGGACACATTGCAAGGTTCTGTCCCAACTCGAAAGATAAGGCCAGAAAAGGAAAGTATAAGAGACATCACGCTCATGTCGCAGAAGATGACGAACTTGATCAAAAGAGAGCTAAAGGAGATGAGTCAAGTGAAGAGTATGTTTTGATTTCGGCTCTTACAGGAACAGTCACCCATGGAAGTGGCACATGGCTCATTGGCAGTGGTGCCTCCAAGCACATGACCGAATATAAGAACTCATTCTCAAATCTGATACAGAAGGATTCACCCCATAAGGTGAAACTAGGCGATTATTACCAGTTTCCCATCAAAGGAATAGGAGAAACAGCTTACAGATTGGATTCCGGAAAACCAATGAAGATGAACGATGTGCTATATTTTCTTGGATTGAAGAAGAACGTGAAGAACCCATTTCCGAACAGCGACAGCAAAGCAAAGGGAGCATTGGACATAGTACATTCAAATGTATGTGGACCAATGTCATCAAACTCATTAAGCGGGTATGTATACTATGTCTCATTCATTGATGATTACTCATGTAAAACCTGGATTTATTTCTTGAAAAATAAAAGTGATGTATTTAGCAAATTCAAAGAATTCAAAGCTCTTGTAGAAAATCTCTCTGAAAGAAAAATAAAGACTCTGAGGTCAGACAATGGAGGAGAATTCACATCCGATGAATTCAAGACATTCTGCAAGGAAATTGGCATTAAGAGGGACCTATCTACTCCCTACAATCCTAAGCAGAATGGTGTGGCAGAGAGAAAGAACAGAACAATCATGGAAGCAGTGAAAGCCATGATTCATGATCAAGACTTACCAATGTATTTATGGGCAGAAGCAGCTAGGACTGTTGTATATGTGCAGAACAAAAGTCCTCATCGAATACTTGGGAACAAGACACTAGAAGAGACGTTTACAGGTGAAAAGCCAAAGGTCGGCCATCTAAGAATATTCGGTTGTCCAGTATATATACACGTCCCAAGGACAAGAGATCCAAGTTGGACCCTTCAGGCAAGAAGGGTATCTTTGTTGGATACAACGAGACATCGAAGGCATACAGAGTTTACATTCCTGGTCACCGACAGATTGAGACTAGCAGAGATGTTACCTTTGATGAGGATGCAACCTTTAATAGATCGAGACAAAACCATACAGATGATAATCATGATGAGGAACCTATAGCTCCCAGAGTTGCAGATATAGATGCACGCATTGATGTAGTACCAGAAGAACATCATGATGTGGTAGAACCACAAAGACCTGCAGAGACGACTGCAAAGAAGAGAAGGCCAACTTGGGCTCATGAGATTATTCATGATGTAGAAAAGTATGGAGCCCCAGATGGATCTTTCAGAGAAAGCAAGAAACTGCAACCATATTCCAGCTATGTAGCATTGTTGAGCGACATCATTGATGCAGAACCTACCAGTTATGAAAAAGCTCCAGAGAAGAAAGAAGGGAAGGATGCCATGATTGAAGAGTACCAGTTAATCATTAAGAATAATGTTTGGGATGTGGTCCGAGACCAAAGGAAAAGATAGTCGTCAGTTCCAAGTGGATTTACATGACAAAGCATGCAGCAGATGGCAGCATAGAGAATTACAAGGCAAGGTTCGTGGCACGAGGTTTCTCCCAAAAAGAAGGAATAGATTATGAGGAGACATTTGCTCTTATGGCGAGATACACTTCGATTAGGACCATTCTTGCGATAGCTACAGTGATGAAATGGAAGGTACATCACTTCGATTAGGACCATTCTTGCGATAGCTACAGTGATGAAATGGAAGGTACATCACTTCGATTAGGACCATTCTTGCGATAGCTACAGTGATGAAATGGAAGGTACATCAGATGGATGTGAAGACAACCTTCCTGAATGGCATAATAGAAGAGGAAGTGTATGTGGAGCAGCCACAAGGATTCAAGACACATGACAGATAGTCACATGTGTGCAGGTTGAAGAAAGCCTTGTATGAGCTTAAGCAAGCTCCCAGAGCTTGGTATGGCAGGATTGACAGTTTCCTGATGAGCTTGGATTTCACCAAGAGTACTGCAAATTCCAACCTTTACTTCAAGGTTGTGGATGGTGAACCTGTGATATTGCTACTGTACGTGGATGATATGTTTCTGACAGGAAACGAGAAGCTCATCGTTGAGAATAAGAGGAAACTTGCTGCAGAATTCGAGATGAAGGACCTAGGCATGATGCATTACTTCTTAGGTCTGGAGGTATGGCAAAGATCAGATGGGATTTTCCTTAACCAAGGAAAATATGCAGTGGAGATCCTGAAGAGGTTCGAGATGTTGGACTGTAAGGCCAAATCTACACCGATGGTCTTGAAGTTGTTGCGTGATACAACTTCAGAGACAATGGATGCCACCATATACAGGCAAATAATTGGTTCATTGATGTACTTGACAAACACGAGGCCAGAAATGTTTTGCAGTGAACACATTGAGTCAGTACATGGTTGAGCCTAGACATGTTCACCTGATTGCGGCAAAACATGTGATGAGGTACCTGAAGGGTACAATTGATTATGGACTTAGATATATCTCGGATCGTGAGATAAGACTGCAGGGCTACACAGATTCAGATTGGGCAGGTAATGTCACAGACCAGAAGAGTACATCCGGATGTTGCTTCAATTTGGGATCAGCTGCAACCTCATGGCTTAGTAGGAAGCAGACTTGTGTGGCACTCAGTTCTGCAGAGGCAGAGTATGCAGCAGCATGTTCAGCTTGTGGTGAAGCAGTGTGGCTTCAGAAGCTGATTACAGGATTGTTTGATCTCGAGTTGGAGGCGACCTATATCCTTTATGACAACCAAAGTTGCATAAAGTTGTCAGAGAACCCAGTGTGCCATGACAGGTCCAAGCATATCGAGATCAAGTACCATTATATCCGAGAGATGGTACAGAAGGGAGCAGTGAAGCTCCACTATGTTCCTAAGGTAGCAAACGTGTTGACTAAGCCTCTGTCAAGAGAGAAGTTTGAGTAATTCAGAGACAAGCTTGGTGTGGTCCAGAAGGATTTTCCCTCGTGAGAGGAAGTGATGTTTTACAGATGCGACTCCAGGTGCAACATAGTGTGGTGCAGTAACAGCAGGTTCATGTTCGGGCACTGACTATGGCACCAGTTAGCCTCACCTCGCACAAGGTCAGTAGACGCGGATCCTTCAGGGAGGGTGTGTGTTCCCAGCTTCAGGAAGTGTAAATCGTGGATCCTTCGGGGAGGGCGTATTTCCTTGATAGTTAGAGGGCCAACCTGTGTGGTTGGAGGATGACTATCCTAGGGCTAGTGGCCAGACTCTGGGCCAGATGATTCTTAGCCTGGGGCTAGATGGGTAGTCTGTGTGCACTACATTGCCTAACCCTCGTGGTTAGATGCCTAGTCTATGTGGGGCCAGAGGACTGGTGTACCAACCAGGGGGCTAGCTTGAGGCTAGTGACTAGACTTTGGGTCGGATAGTTCCTAGCAAAAGCTAGATGCCCAGCATTGTGTGAGCTAGAAGAAAGCCCAGACATGACTGCTAAGCCCACTAATGAGATGTTGGTAATGTACTGGATGCATGTTGTACAGTTGGAAAACTTCCTATGACATATAGACTCGTGAAAAGACAACAAGACAATGACCAGGTGTACAAAAGCGCAGAAGCAGTGATGATGATAGTGCCGAGAAGAATACCTTCCTCGCTAAGACGGAGTGTTAAATTTGTGGGTAGCAACAGAAGATATTCTATTGTATTGTAATTATTCATGTCGGCCCTATTGCAATTTGCGCCTTTGTAAGGTGTCAAATGTATTTTATAAAGTGTCATTTGTCAATTTGGCCCTATTGCACCAAAGTAAAAAGGTGAAATATATTTTATAAAGTGTATTTTGTAAGGTCAGCCCTATTGTGCCCTAACAATCTGTCATGTCGGCCCAGACCTAGTTTTAGGCTGGCCAAACTAGTATTTATAAGAGAGGCTAGTGCCTCATTTGATATAACACACAACACAAGCTCTCTAGTCAAGAAGAGAAGTGCGCAAGTCTTAGAGGGAGACGCTACTGCAGCTGGGAGGTGCTTTTGTAGAGGATCTTGGTCTATCTCTTGAGTTTATCTTGGTTATGTGGTGCGCTACTCTTTCCTAGTCAAGGGTTAGAGAAGGATCTTTTGCTTTGTTAGTTCTCTCTTGGAGAGAGGCATTGTTCTTGATTGTTGAATCTATATTGAGGAAGTTTTGTTGGTTTTTCCCAGGATAAATCTTGTGTATGCTATGGATGTCTCTCTTTCAGTGATCCTTTATATGCAGTTATTGTGCTAATTGTTTAAAAGTTTAAGAACACTAATATAGTTAATTGCTTGAGATGAAAATTCAACAAAAGGAAATCAATGAAGTAAGATTCTTCATTCACTTCAATCACATCCCCCAATTTCAGAAGGAGATGATAGCAAAGTTCCTCCCCTTCAATGTCCAAGATTTTGAGATGAACTTGATCTATCTAGATTTTCACCTCAAACCTAACAACTATGGAATTTAGAACTGGTCATGGATTGTGGAGAAGGTTAAGGTAAGGATAAATCATTGGACCCATCAATGGATTTCTCAAGCAAGCAAGATTGCTTTAATCAAAAGTGTGCTTCGAGTAATTCCCGTATAGAGGATAGCACTTGCACCCAACCCCAAACATATTTTTTTGTAGATCCGGTAGGCTCTATTCAAATATTTGTGGAAGGGAACCAAGGAAATAGGAAGCTTGCCATTGGTTTCTTGAGAAATGTTATCATGGCCCAAGGATATAAGAGGTTATGGCATAAAACACACAAGCATATTCACCAAAACACTTGCAGCAAAGGGCACAAGGAAACTAATAAGCAAGAAAGGGCTATAGCAAGAAATTCTCTACTGCAAATACATTGCTCCCGCTCCATTGGAGGACTGGCTAACAAACCCATGCAAGAAGCATCAAGAAGGTTTGGAAAGCCATAACCCAATCAACTCACATTGTTACGAATCACCTTTGCTAGAAGGTAGGAAATGGAACCAAGGTTCGAATGGGATCGGATAGATGGGTTGAACAAGACTTGGACTACATTATGCCTCTTCAGTTATTGGATGCCCTAAGAAATCGTAATCTGATTAGTCTGAACCACATGGCAATAGGCTAAGGATCTATCCCTTAGTGATGGTTATCTGCATAGGATATAGGACTTCAAAGGCTAGAAGGGCAATAGTGGATAAAGTATGCTAGAAGATTATCTCAAGCTAGAATCTCTTTGAGAGAGGAGGAGATCTTTTACCTTGGGGAGCCAATCTGGCAAATGGTAGGTACAGTGTTCATCTTGGATATTGAGCACAATTCCTTGTCACCCAACCAGAAGCCTCCCATTGGTGGCGGACTAAGCTCTGGAAACTCTCGGCTCCCCATAAGACTATATTTCACGCTTGGCTCGCCATCAAGGGTGCAATCCCAACATGGGATATGCTCAAGAGAAGAGGGTGGATGGAACCCAGTAAATGCACATTTTGTGGGGAATGAGAGACTTCACCAAGGAGATTTGGGATATATCTCGTCGACTATGCAAATTGCCACAACACTAGACTAAAGACGACATTAGCTCAACATTAAACCAATGGATCACAAAAGCAGGGGAAGAGGACAAAGTTTTAGCTCTGGAGGTCCTATGGCCCATTTGGCTTGCATGAAATGAGAGTCTTTTCCAGAATAAAGCCCCAAATGTCTACAGATTTTCTACAGGTTGAAGGCCAGCAGAAACCTATTGAGATCTTCTCCGGAGACAAAGCTCCAACAAACTATCACTCCTTCAGAGTATATCCTTAGAGGCTACTTTGATGGGACCTCTCAAGGGAACCCAGGACTCAGGAGGGCTAGAGGGTGGCTCTTATTATCCACAGGAGAGAGATTGTATTTCAAGCTAGGCCTTGGAAGAACTACCAACAACAAAGCGGAACTCACTGTTGTCAGAACACTGCTAGATTTTGCTTGGGAGATCGACATCAAAGCTATAGCAGTCTATGGGGACTCTTATGTGGTTCTGGTATGGCTTTTAGGCAACTCCAACGACATTGATATTGCCCACTAAGCAAGAGTAAGATAAGTTTGAGATACAATTTCCAAATTCCATTTCATTTCACTTACTCCAATATTCAGGGAGCTAAATGATGAAGCAAATCAGCAAGCAAAAAGGGTGGTAACAATTTCTGCAGGCAACTCACAGATCGAGCACACAGTGGAGGGCCTCTCCTTGCCTTGCATTAGGACCATATTTTGATCCAATGCATGGAGGTGAAGTTGTTTATTTAAGCAGCCCCTCCCAAATTTTTCATAATATAGTTTGTTTTTTTCTTGATCACTATTTTTGGCATAGGGTGAGGTGTTCATGTTTTAGAATAAACAGACAGAGCAAAAATATGGATGATTTTATACATGTAATGGACAATTATTATGAATTAATCTCTAAAGACTATGAAACAATGAAAAAACACTACAATCATTGTACCGGGCTTAGCAGTTGTATATAAGTACTCGTTATAAATAAGATGAGTAGACTTTTTTGTCTTTTGAAAAAAAAATACAAATAACTGAAGAAAAAGTTTAATGGAATTGAAAGAAATATACACAAACTAAGAAGACGGACTGATAGACAAGGGGTGAATCCTCAAGATTACCAACATTACTGTGTAAGCTCTTATCAAGTGATTTTCAATATATGCTCATTTCTCTGAGTGATCTACACACTGGAAGACTTTCCCCTTGTTCACAGAAAAATGCCAATCCTTTGAATTGTCTTGCTTCCTTGCTTTTATCCTTCTCGGGATCCAACTAAATCTTGATCTTGATAACTATTTTTCCGAAAATAAATGAAAGTGAGTGCTCAAAAATAGCTAGGGTTTACACCATAACAGCCTTATCTTTGCCCAAGAATATAGAGAGAAAACCCACCACTTTCCAAATTCTCCGATCCCCTTTAATGCCTTCGTCTTTTGCTTATTGATGACATGGAGCTATCCTGAGTAGTGGTCAAACTTTTGAATTGGAATCCTGCTATCCTAGCCCACTCATCCCCTGTAGGATAATTGAACTCGACCATTGTCTTGAAAGATTTATCTAATTCTGTGAAAAGATCAAAAAGATACTGGAGGCTGACTTTGATATAAGTCAATGACAACAAATAACAATTTAAAATCAGAAAGTAATTTATCTACACATTGTTGTCTTTCAAGGGGGGCAGACATATCCTTGAAATTTTTTGTATTGTTCCTTCTAATCAACAGATCTCCATTATACACCATACAGTCTCTCATCTTTCATCCATGGAGGAGGCAGACCCAGCTTATATATAGGATTGAATTTGTTCTTAAAGGCTTTGCTAGCTTGATCAATGGCATTACATTTGTTCTGGGTCATTTAATGTCATTTAGTTATGAGAGGTTATGTATTTAAACTTTAAAGTGACATTAAATAATTAAGCTTTTAAGCATTAAAAATGTATTTTTAATGTTTAAATAATAATTGAAAGAAAAATAAGGGCTATATTTGATTTGGTCAAAAAGGGGAAAATTCTAGAAAAGTTGACTTAATTAAAAAGGGAAAGTTCTAGGAGGCATGGAGGAAGGATCTAGAAGGGGTTGGAAAAGTATAAAAGAAGGGTAACCCCTCACTTCTCATTATGATTTGATATCTTATTGGAGTGCTCTTATAGCCAGCATTTTCGTTGGGGTTTTGGGCGAAACCCTTCCACTATTGGTTTGGTTTTGGTGGTGCAATATCCACCCTAGCTAGACAAGGAGGAGGATCCATCCAGGATCTTCATTGGAGCTTCATCTTGGGTTTGTTTTCAGTTTTGGATTGCAGTGATCTTCTTGAAGAGGTTGTGGCACTTGGAGGGTTGGATCTCATATGTTGAGGGGGCCATGACATGATTCCAGGTTTTTGGCTTGTATTGTGTGTTTCCCATTGATGTATTGCAGCTGCTATAGCAGCCATTGAATTGTTGTATTCAGTCTCCATTCATAATAAAATATTTCATGATTCTCTTCTATTCTAAGTGTATCTAGGATGCTTTCAATATATTTGACGGAATTCTTTAGTAGAATGAATACAAAATATTTGTGGAAAAATAACATAATTGCATAGAAATTCATAAAATATCTGCCTAGATATATTGGGGATATTACAGAATGGAGAAAATAATGTTTAAAGCCTGCAAAATGCATTGAAAAGTCCATTGTTCATACAAATAATGTTCATACTATGAAAATAAACGACAAAATAATCCTATGGTACAAGCCCAAGCAGACAATTGCACAGATATTTTCCTGAAACACAAAATACCTAACAGAGAAGAAAATAAACATTTCGAACCTTTCATTGGAGGACAGGCCTGGTGCAGCAGAAGAAGCAAGAATGCGTAGACTTTGATTTCTTCTATCGAAAATCGTTCCTCTGTTTGCCAGAGAAGGGCAAACGGATGGGAAATGAGCTGAATTTCTCCGAGGAGAATGAATTGCTGGATGTGAAACCCATGCTGTTGGAGCTGATATGGCCATCGTCACAGCCATCCCCACAGTAATAGTTTCTTGAATAACAGATGGATGCGGGTGGATGGACGGCAAATTCAGAAGCCCGCACAATGGAATGGGATAACAAAGGAATCTTCTTTCTTAAATGGCGTCCATGGGAATCAAAGCTGCTGTCTCGTGATAGTTGAATTGCATTTCGACTTAAAACAGAATGTGAAATGAATATATCTGATAGGTAATGGGAAACATTAACTTGCATATTTTTAGATTTTTTATATTATCTGAGGTTTTCAATTTGTCATATCGCCTTATGCTTTTTTATATATATTTTTTAATATTTCTCCTCATCCCATCCAACCCCATCTCTTTATGTATATGTAAATTTTTTAATGTTTAAAAGATTTAAAGTTAAAAATTGTTTTTAAAGTAAATTAAAATTTACTATACTAATTATCATAATTACAAGAAATCCTTAAATGAATTAAGTATATAAAGTTCGTAGTAGTTGGAAGTAAGTATAATTATACTAATTATAATTATATGAAATCCTTAAACTAATTAAGTATATAAAGTTTTTAAATTGATTAGGAGAAGATATGAGTATTTCAAATTAGGAGAAATTTAATCTAGTATTTTAGAATAGTTAAAATGTATTTTTATAAAAAATTAATCTCATATTTTAAGGGTGGTTAAAATGTATTTACATTAATGTGTGTATATATATGGTTAGATGAGTGTTGAGTACACACTTATATTAAGAGGGGGTGAATCAGTATAAAATAATTTTTTATTTTTCCAAACATTCATCAATCACAAGAAAACAATCATATATGAGATCTATTAACTGCAGAACATGGAACATAAAATTTATGTGGAAATCTGTTTGGGAGAAAAATAAAAAAAAATTCTTTATAATTTTTTGTAGGGACCAATCTATTGTTACAAATATTTGTGGGCATCAATCTACTGGAGACACCAATCCCACTAGTACAAATCCTGGTAGGCACTAACATACTCTTACAGGTCTTCGTAAACATCAATCCCCACCGCTAAGCACCAATTTAGCAAGAGACATCAATCTCTTTGTTTGAGTGGCATCAACTTACTCTTACATATCTTCATAAACACTTATCTCCATCGTTAAGCATCAACTTAACAAGAGACACCAATCTCTTTGTGTGAGTTGCACCAACCTTCATCGAGTTTGTTTGCTATTGTTGCCTTCACCAGGTCTACTCACTGCTTATGCCTTCATCAAGTTTGCTCACTACTTTTTCCTTTACCAAGTCTAACCAAAATTTGAAGTTCCAAATGGTAATTCTCTCAAAGCTTGATGTTTTGGACCTCTTCCTAAGAACGAACTTGTACAGCATGCCACGTATCCAACTATGCAAATTTGATTCTAACATTTTTACCTGAGGTACTTCTATATGTATCCTCTATTTTATAAAATTTTCACACTTTGAAGAGTCCCAGAAAAGAAGTTATAGTGAAAATGTCAAATTGACCTATTTGAAATTGATCTCATGACCATTCAAAAACCCTAATTTCCACATAGATATCTCAGAAAGTACAATGAACCAACATCTGAAATTTTTACCTAAGGTACTTCTATATGTCTCCTTTGTTCTGTAAAATTTTCACAGAATGAAGAGTCCCAAAAAAGAAGTTATAGTGAAAATCTCAAACTAACCTTATTTGAAACTAATATTAGGACCATTCAAAAACCCTAACTTCCATAGAGCATATCTCAAAAAGTAAAGTGAACCAACATCTGAAATTTTTACCTGGGGTACTTCTGTATGTCTCCTATGTTTTGCAAAAATTTCACATTTTGAAAAGTCCTAGAAAAGAAGTTATAGTGAAAAATCTTGAAATTCATTTCAAGAACACTCAAGAACCCTAACTTCCACATAACATATATATGAAAGTGTAGCGAACCAACATCTAAAATTTTGACTGCATGTACCTAGATATATCTCCTTCGTCTTTGCAACATCACACGGTCTGAAACATCCTCAAAAAAAAGTTATAGCGAAAGTGCCAAGCTGACATGCCTGGAACAGATTTCAAGAGCATTCAGCAACCCTAACTTCCACCGAGCATATCTTTGAAAGTATAGCAAACCAACATCTGAACTTTTTATCACATGTACCCAGAGAGCTCACTTCCATCTTTTTAAAATTTAAAGGTCTAAAACATCCCATAAAATAAGTTATAGCGAAAGTGTCAAGCTGACCTATTTGAAACTAAATTCATGAGCATTCAGGAACCCTAACTTCCACATGGCATATCTCTCAAAGTATAGCAAACCAACATTTGAAATTTTTGTCACATGTACACCAAGATCTCTCCTCTGTCTCTTCAAAATTTCAAAGTCTAAAACATCCTAGAACATAAGTTATCGTGAAAATGTCAAGCTAACCTGAAATTGATTTTGCAACTCATCCCTTTTGGAATGATATTCAATCTTTGGTCATTCATTTCTCACACACACACTTTCTCTCAATACTTTCTCCTTTTATACTTTTTCATAACCCTTCATGAAGGGACATGTCCATTAATTAAATAATTAATTCCCCTTTTTTATTTTAAGTTTCCAAATACCATGGGAAAGTACTCAAACCCATGTGTTTGAAACAATGTTGTCTAGTTGTTTTATGAAATGGTTATTTTCGTCGGAATCCGATGATATAAATTTACACGAATCACTATTTTTTGTTGTTCAAAATCCATTTCTGAATGCAGAAATGGATTCATCATGCTGAAAAATTGTTGGGGCACTTAGATTATACACAAATAATCGCGCAAATCTACAAATCCAACAATTTCTCGTTGGATTTCGGGCAAATGTCCTCAGAAAAAATCGTCATTTCGTAGAACGTTTAGCCTACGGCTTTTGAAAGCACCATTTCACTTTTTACTTTTCACGTGCACCATTTTTTTAATATACTTGTAAACCTATATATATATATATATATATATATATATATATATATATATATATATATATATATTGGAAATGTTGTGTGTATTGTAATGTTGTAATGTGACATTAATGACAACATTGATCCTTTGACATCAATGACAATAACTCTAACAATGAGGACCTTGTTTTAGTTAACAGATATAAAAAAAAAAACTCTAAAGACTTGATCAAAAATTTGCTTGGTACCAAGTTAGTCAAGCTCTACGGTTCTGAAGACCTTATAATTTGCAATGGTGTAATGAAGTGGTCGAACTCCAACCAGATGACTTGTATTCAT
This sequence comes from Picea engelmannii, assembly GCA_009831015.1. Taxonomy (NCBI): domain Eukaryota; kingdom Viridiplantae; phylum Streptophyta; class Pinopsida; order Pinales; family Pinaceae; genus Picea; species Picea engelmannii. Next base: position 1,087 of record ML871220.1, on the reverse strand, counting down.
GGGTTTGGTGTCGTGGATTATGTGATATTTGATATTCGTATACACAACCAAATAGTAAATTTTGACCTTTTAAATGACCATGATCTCGACTATGATCATAGACCTTTAACCCTAACTCTAAACTTTGTCATGCACAAAATCCCCATGAAGAAAATTCTGATCATCCAAGGTACATGCTTTTTGGCAAAAGTAAATTTGATCTTTTCTTAAATGATTTAAGTAGTGAATTAAAAATGTTATCTTATAAGGACAATATCAAAGAGCTCTATCATAATTTTACGACAACCCTTTCTACTCCCACTAACAAGTTATTTATCAAAGTGTCATGTAAAAAGGATAATAGAACAACCAACCCTTGGTATGATATTGAGTGTACAATTGCTAGGAAAGCCATTAGGGATGCTTCTAATGGGTCCTTAAACCCGATAAGATAAGTGCATACAAAGCCCTAATTAAAAGGGAAAATGTACTATATAAATAAAAATCAAGAGTGGCTTTTTCACCTATCTAAACTCGATCCTAAGAAGTTATAGAGGCAAGCTCTAATTAGTAAAACTAAAGAAAATAATATGATTCCCTTGAAGGATTGGAATTCCTACCTTAAATATTTTTACGAATCCCCCGATGCCATGGACATTATTCCAAACTTTACTATAGAGGCTAAAAAAAATTCTATGGAAGACATAGAGTTCAGGGTTAAGCGACTCACAAATGGGAAAGCGAAGGAGATCAAAGGCTACCAAGCTGAAATATTAAAAATCAGAGGGTCTATCATCATCCCTCACATACACAAGTTGTTCAATTTAGCAGTCAAGTAGGGCTTCCCTAAACCTTGGATGCAAAGTTTCATTTTACCTATTTTAAAAGTGGGGATAAAAACATTCCCTCTAATTATAGGATCATTATGATTAGCCTCATTTTAGCCAAGTTGTACACAATTATTTTGTAAAAGAATATTAGCATATGGCTAAAAAGCCATGGAAAAAGAGCTAAAGGCCAGGATGGATTTAGGAGATATCATTCAACTGTGGACCACCTTGTTATACTTAGGATCATTGCAGATGAGTGCTACAATAATAAAACCAAT
>ML871219.1:15197-35127 GCA_009831015.1 Picea engelmannii | reverse complement strand
CCTATCAAAAATCTCAAGGACCTAGTTTTTACATTTTTACATCAAATTTAATTAAAATTACCATTAACTAGGTAATTTTAAAAAATTAAAAAAACTATCAAAACTCAATGGAATTCCGCAAGACTCTAGGAGATGTCTAGCATGGTCATTTACAATATTCCTAGACACTAGTCACCATAGAGCTCAACCATTAGAACGCCTTTCACCACTTTGGAGGATTATTGTGGGAGTGAAAAACTCAAGGGAAATTAAAAGGGTTGGTTAGGCCAAATTGATTACCTGAGGAAAAAAAAACACTTGATGAAAGGACTTCTCTAATGATAAATACCTAGGAAACTAACCTAAACTATGATCCATGCAGACCCATTAAATTATTATTCCATGCAGGGGAGCGGAAATTTCAGTTACTAAAATACGTGCTGAGGCCGAAAACTACCTTGTAGAAGCAGAAATCTTCAAAAAAAATTGTACTCCAAGGTACACAACTTCATGGAACATGGAGTTGACCCCCTAGTCAAAATAGGTGGTCAAAAGACAGATCAAAATAGCCTCAAGTACTTTTTGGACCAAAAAGACATAAATGAAAGACAACAAAAATGGGTTAACAAGATCCAGGCCTATGACTTTGACATTGAATATGTCAATGGGAAAAATAACGTGGTGGCAGATGCCTTATCTAGAAGACCTTTATTCTATGCCATGACATATATTTCAAATGACTGGAAGGCACACCTCTTGGTAGAATACTCAAAAAATAGGTTTGCTTGTGAGTTGATGGATGGGAAGATACAGGATGACAACTTTAGGATTGTGGATGATGTCATATACAATAAGGGTCAAATCTTCCTAGTTCCTGAATCAATTTTTAAAGGGAGAGTATTACAGGCATGTCATGATTCACCATTGATGGGGCATGAGGGGTTTGTCAAAACATACAGACAAGTAAGAGAGACATTCACATGGAAGGGGATGAAGGAAGATGTGATGTGCTACATCAAGGAATGTGCTACCTGCCAGGAGAACAAGGATGAACACACTCATCCAATTGGTTTACTACAACCACTCCCCATTCCAGAGCAGAAATGGGACAATATATTCATGGATTTCATCACCGGGTTACCCAAGGTCCACAGAAAGGATTTCATTTTTGTGGTTGTGGGTAGATTAACCAAATTTTATCATTTCTTCGCCATTGCCACTGATTTTAGTGCTTCACAGGTTGCAGGCTTATTCTTCAGAGAGATCTTCAGGTTGCATGGTTTACCCAAGACCATTTTAAGTGACAGGGACAACAGGTTCATGAGCACCTTTTGGTAGAAGTTATTCGGGTTGGTAGGTATGGCCTTGACCCCCAACACTAGCTATCATCCTCAAACTGATGGTCAAACTGAGATAGTCAAAAAATGGGTTGAAGGATACCTTCGAAATTATGTTTCAAGAAAATATAAGGCATGGATTAAGTGGCTTCATATGGGAGAATATTGCTACAACACCACCTATCACATGTCTATTGGTATGTCACCTTTCAGGGCCTTATACAACTATGATCCCCTCACCTTTATGTAGATTGTCTTTGGTGACAGTAGAGCTCCGCTGGTACAGGATTGGATTCATCAGAGTCGGGATATACTCAGAGAGCTTAAAGACCACTTGCAAAAGGCACAAAATAAGCAAAAGGTACAAGCAGATACGCACAAGGTGGAGTGCACATTTGAGGTTGGTGACTTGGTATATTTGATACTCCAACCATATAGACATGATTCTATTAAGAGAAGTGGTGCATAAAAGCTTCAACCACGCTTCTTTGGACCGTACAGGGTAAAAAGGAAGGTAGGGGTCGTGGAATATGAACTTGATCTACCCCAGGGCAGCAAAATAAACAATGTATTTCACGTATCCTGCCTAAAACGAGGCATAGGGAAGCACATCACTCCCATTGAAGAACTACACCCTTTGGATGAGGAGGGGCAATTGATACTGGTTCCAGAGGAAGTATTATATGTAAGGGAGAAAAGGCTAAGTAAGAGGAGCATCAAGGAATACTTTATCAAGTGGAAGAACTTACCTATAGAGGATGCTACTTGGGAAAGTGAACACGTTCTTCAAGAGACAGGATCATAATTGCTTTTGGGAAAACAATTTCCAGTAGGGGAGATTGTAATGTCCCCCACCTCTTGATGAAGAGTTTATGAAAGACTTAGTAGTCTATTTGTCCCCACTATACTATAGTCTCATGCATCATGGGGACCATGACACCCCAAAGCACTTACCTAATCACAACATTATAATTTTAAGTTGACTTTGGGAGAAAAGGTAAAATGAAGAAAAGAAAAGAACATGTGTGGAAAAGCTAGGAGTTGACCCCAGGGGTTAACTAACTAAACAAAGAATTAGATCAGGGGTATAGAAGAAAGGAAGGGCACATCTCTCACTCATTTTGGATTATTATTACATTTTGCATTTGGGCTCTTGAGCACAAAGGAGTTTTGGGGGTTTTGAGATTACAAACCGTAGAGATCAACTAAGTGGTGAAAGATCCCACCTATCTTGATCCAAGCTTGGTCTCGGGGGTGAAATACTCATCCCACACCATTCTACAGCAGGTATAGGTTCCATCTATCAACAAAGGAGTGACAGTGCACAACATAGGGAGATTTCCAACAGGAGAGCGCACCATCTTGAGAAGATTAGCTTGATCTGGGAAGAGGAGAAGGATTCTGGGAAAAGGGACTTCTGGGTATTCTTTGTATGGTCTAGAGCACCTTCTCTAGCCTATTCAGGAGGGGATTTATCTGTCATATTATTTACTAGAGCTTGGAATGAGTTGGAGAGAAGGAGGGCTCACTGCAGAAGGAGGTTTCATTCATTGGGTGGCTTAGATCTTCACCATTCAGCTTGAGAATTCACCAGGGGTTTTGTCTTGCCCTGATCTATCTGTTAGTCCCTAAAGTTTCACTTAATTGCGAGAGGGAAAGATATGGAATCATCGAGTTATTGCAACGTATTTTGAGGGTGTTTATGGTTTGGTTTTTTGAATAAGGTGGTTGAAAACTGGCTCAAGGTTTTAAAATAAACAAGAAATTCAGAATAAGAATAGAAGATATCTCATTGATTAGTTAAAGGGTAGTCATATAGATGAATTAGATAAATAAGGAAAAGAGAAAATGAAGTTTTCAATTTGTCAGCCTCACATAAAATTCTTATCCCAAAATATCATTAAGAAACAAGAACATCAACCTAAAATCAAAACTTGAAAATAACCACCACAACAAATTCTTTACTGTTTCAATTGATAATCAAGAGAACAAATGCATTGCAATTTGAATAATGAGTTCAAGCATGAAGAAATAACAACAGAGTAGAAAATAGAGTCTAACCATCCATATGCCTTTGCTATTAAGTGTCAAATAGAATAGGAATGTCTTACAAGGAGTTTCAAAACAGGTCTCTTGGATCTCCAAATTTTCGACCATAATAGAGTCTTTCTTCTGCCTACTTAAACTATCCAAAATATATCAGATCCTAATTTCTAGTATGCTATTAATGATAATATCTGACTAGCATCTATCTACTAGGGAGGTTAGCTCAAAAAGAGAATTTACATTACAAAAATAGATATCAGCTCAACAACTTGATCTCGAATGATCCTTTCAACAATGCATTCAATCCTACAAAATAGGAATTGGTTTGATCTAGTCATGCATTTCGAGGTATTTGCCTTTTATGAGCCAAAATAAGTAAATATTTCCTTGTTCCCTGGTAAACATCCAAATTGAAAGTGTACCAAATTCTTCATAAATCTTTTAGGGTATGATAACAGCAGTAGCCTTGGCAGTCTTTTGTTTGATCTTTGTGGTGAGTACGATGTTATGCCAATAGAGTTTGAAATTTATTTCTCTGAGTTCTTTGAGCAATGCTCTTTGCTCTTTTTTCTTCTTCTTAAAACCCTGTATCCTTTCTTGTTGCCTGACACTCCATTGTTCTACATGAGCCTTCTCTTACTACCAATCTGCAAGCTTTGGCGATTGATTGTTCTGTCACCAACATCAACAACTTTTCAATCTCCACTTCGAAACCATCAAATTTCTATGAAAACACCATAGATACATGTTCATCATGACCTTGGAAGGTGGTGAAGAATTCGAACCAGCCATCATCTTTAAGCCTTTGTGCCATCTGCGGATATGCTTCGAAAATCTCAGTGCGCTCAGGTTCCAATAGGACAATTTGCCCACTTCTCTTAGGTGCCATATTGATGATACGATGTTGCAACTCAGCATTGTCGGAAGTTGAATATACAATCTGTAACTGTTAGGAATTTCTTCTAAAAGATACCTATGCTTATAATTCAACAAAATCAAAACAACGAGTAATAGGGTCGTATAATGATTTTTTGGAATTGAATTGATTTGAAATGGGTCTTTGTAGGTACAGGATGATCCCATCATGTAATGGTTTGAACTGCATAATTGATTCAAGTGATATCATGGGACACATGTGGATTAGAAATCCATGATTTATGTAATCATAACAAAATCAGGGTGGCTGGCGCTTATCATGGCATGATTACATTAGCACTATGGGAATAATGTTATTCCAGTAGCGTTATTAATAACTTAGTAGAAATTTGAATTTGAACGATTCAAATAGGAATATGATGTGACAAGTCTTGTTAAACCATGTCTTAAATCCCCAAACTTAAGGAAATTATTCAAAAAGATAAAATGTGAATCAAAACAAACTCAAAAAAAATATTAAATTCAAATGAAAACAAACAATGAAGTGCAGGTAGGGAGGGTTTAGGATTAGAATTTCTCACTAAATCAAAAGAAAAATTAGAGACTAACACTGACTCCTTCTGGGGGTGGAGTTTTGATGATAAAATCCAAGAACTGCAGACCAATGTCTTTTCCTTTATTTTTGATTCACTGATTTCCCTGCATCTGTCAATCTTTATTCACAACATACCTGTAAAAAACAAGTCCATTGGGTATATGGAGTCTTTATTGAAAGAAAAACCTATTGTACAAACTGAAAACCTGATGAGTCTTTAGAGAAAATAGTGTTTCAAGAACCTCCCATTCACTGGGCCTCCAAATGTTTCTGTGTCATCTAGATTATGCAAGAGAAAAGTGTTATTGTCCATTACTTTGGCTATTCTTAAAGGACCATACAATTGGTTATCGAACTTACCATGTTTTGCTTTATCCTCTCTCCTAGCATCCCACCTTAACACCAAATTTCATTCCTTAAAAACATATTTCTTAGTTCCTTTATCAAATGTGGCCTTGACTTTGATCTGGTGATCAACAACTTTCTAATTCATTTGTTCTCTTACCTGCTGAACCTCAATCATCTGAAAAATTCTCCTTTGGAGATCGTTGGGTTCTTCTAACTCTTCTTGTAAAAACTTTAAAACGGGTAGGCCCAATTGAGTTGGAAGAATGGCTTATGTCCCATATACCATCTAGAAAGGAGAAGTCCCAATAGACTTCTTGCTACTGATACGATCAACCCATAGGGAAAACTTTAACTTGGAATCCCATGCTTTTTTATTTTCTGCCAGTAGTTTTTTTATAATCTTTATCAGACTTTTATTGGAGGACTCTGCTAACCCATTCCCTTGGGGGTAGTAGGGAGTAGAGTGGACCAATTTGATACTATACTTATTGTAGAATTCAATCATGGAATTGGATTTAAAATCTTGTGCATTATCAGTAACCCATTTTGTAAAGTAATATGTGGTTGTAAGGATCCATCTATGGTGCCCCGAAGATGAAGGATTGATCTCCCCGATGAAATCCAAGCCCCACTATTGGAAAGGTCCATGAGTGATAATTGGTTTCAGAGGCAGAGACATAAGTTTATGCTTTCCAACAAATTTTCGACAGGGTTCACATGCCCTGACCTGAGAAAAAATGTTTGAGAATAGAACTGGCCAATAATAGCCTGCTCTGAGAATCTTGAAGGCAATAGCTTTCCAATGGTGATGGCCTCCGCAAACACCATGATGTAGATAAAAAAAAAATGTTTGGCCTCTTTTTCATCAACACACCTTAACAAAATTCCATGAGGGTCTTTCTAGAATAAAATTTGATCAATAATGCAATACTTTACTGATCTTAATTTTAATTATCTGAACTTTGATTTATCCAATTCTGGAGGAGATTGAAAATTCAGAAGAAAAAATACGATATCTTTGTACCATGGTGAAGAAACATACTTGTTGTTTACCTGTAAATTTGTTTCTTCAATCTGGAATGAAGATTTATATGTCTTACTTGAAAGATGGTACAACCCAATTGCTTTGAAATTAGACTATGTCATTAATCTGGCAAGGCCTTGCCCGTTTATCAGTTGAGTAGGCTTTATAGTGAGGTTATACTCCAGGATTTTTGTTATCCATTTTCCTCTCTTTCCTTCACAATCAGGTTGAACCAAGATTTCTTTGATTGCACTGCTTGGGACATAAGTTGTGATCTCAGATTGAAGAACATATTCTTGGAAGGATTTCAGAGCCTTTACTAGGACATAGGCATGTTTCTCCATTATATCATACTTCAATTCAGAATCTCTGAGATTTTTTCTCTCGAATCCTTGCTCATTTCTTTGCATAAGAACAACAACTATGGTATTTTCTGAGGCAAATGAAAAAATCATGAATTCTTTAGAATAATTTGGATTGATGAGAATAGGGGCCTGAACAAGGGCTTGTTTGATCTTTTCAAAATATTCTTTAGCTTCTGGTATCCATTTAATTTCTGCATCCTTTTTCAACATGTCAGTAATGTACTTTATAATCTCTGCAAAGCTAGGTATAAAACTCCTTAAAAATTTAATTTTACCAATGAAGGGTTGAATAGACTTCTTGTTTCTCGGAATGTCTATTTGTTGGATAGCCTTTACTCTTTCAGAATCTATTTTAATATCTTCAAGTGAGATAATATGTCCTAAAATCTTTCCTTCCTCCATGTAAAAATGTGATTTTTTAGGATTAAGTGATATACTGTACCTCCTACATTTCTCAAAAGTTTGCTTCAAGTGCTGTAAATGTTTTTCATTAGCTGTTGAAAATATAGTGATGTCATCAAGATAAATAACTACAAACCTGTCTTTCTCACCAATAAAAGCAATGTCCATAGCCCTTTGAAATGTGGCTCCTGCATTCATCAATCCAAAGGGCATATTTTCATACATAAAAGTGCCCCGGGGAGTGGTAAAAGTTGTTTTATTTTTGTCCTCCTCTACTACTAATATTTGATTGTACCCTGAGTATCCATCAAGCATAGAGATCCTCTTTGTTCCTACAACTCTCTGCAAAATATGATCCATTTTTGGTAATGGATAATTGTCTTTCAAGGAGCAACTGTTCAAATTCCCGAAGTCCACATAGAGCCTTATCTCTCCACTCTTCTTTCTGACAGGTACAAGGTTGGCCACCCACTCTGAGTATCTCAGTGGCACTATGATTTTGGCTTCCAATAACTTTTTCAACTCCTTTTCTATTACAGGTAACAACAAAGGATTAAATTGCTTGGACTTTTGCTTAAAAGGTTTTGATCCAGATTTCAGGGGAATTTTTTGTTGTATGATCTCTGGATCAAACATCTTCAAATATTCATAAGACCAGGAAAACATATCTTAATATTGCTTCATTAATTCAACATATGCTTCTCTCTGTTTTTGTGATAGTCTTCTAGATATTTTGACCAACCTGGGATTTGAATCAAGGTTGATGTCACAGTCCGCTACATTAGTTTCTTCTATCTGAATAACAACCTTCCTGGAAACATCATTGTGATCAAACAACCTCTCTAGTGGGACCAAACATTTAGGCAGATGGTTGGTCTTCAGTTCGATAATTTTGTGCCCAGCAATATTGTCTTGAAGAATAGCTGCAGCATGCACCTCTGCTTTACCATCTTCGTCATCTTGATCTATTGAAATGTTAGAAAACTCTTCAATAGTTTTCAAGAATCTTTGAATTTACTCATCATCTTTAAAGACCTGCCAATGTTTTATATTGTCTGGTATTGAGGGTCTGTGTCTAACCTCAACTTCAAATTTCAGATTAGGGAACATTGGAGTTTTAAAGTTACTAGTTGCAAGTGTCAAAGAGTCAGCCTGTTGATTTAAAATTTTGTGCACAAAAGTAATATTGAATGCCAAAAATAAATTATCCACATAATCTCACACCTCATTTCTATATTGTTTCAACCTTTGTTGTTTGGTTTGATATATGTTCTTGATTTGGTGAATAATAAGTTCTGAATCACCAAAAACAGAAAGCTTATCTATACCCATATCTTTAGCAGCTTTCAACCCTAACAACATGGCTTCATATTCACTGATATTATTGGTTCCGTCAAATTCAAGTTTATATGACATAGGAATAACCTCCTTGGTAGGGGAAATGAAGACAATCCCATCACCCAAACCTTCTCTAGAACATGCCCCATCAAAATGCATTTTCCAAACAAAATTATCTTCTCTATCCCAAACAATAGTTGTTGTCTTTCTAACTGATACTTCTGCCATCTGATCACTCATATGAAAAATAGAGGAACCAAGATCATCTTCTACAACATATATAGGATGATTAGTGGGGTTCTTGTGATCACTTACCAAATAAGCCATTCTTACTTCCCTGTATAATCTATGTTGTTCCCCACCAAAAACAGGTATGGTTGTATAACTAAGATCCATTTGGAGAGTGCCTCCTACCTTTTTGGCCCAGGATATTGAAAGAAGCATTCCAAATTTTGGTGGTATGTCAGCCACAATAACATATAATACCACGCTTTTCATAGGTAATTGGAAAAGAGTAACAACCACATCCTTCATAACTCCCAGGAATTTGACTTTCTTGGAGTCAAAAGAATATAGATCATGGTAAGGTTTAGTAATGTCTAACCCTAATTCTTCCATCACCACCTTAGCATGACATTATGCGAGGCACCATAATCCATTAGGCAGTTATGAAATATCTTGTCATGAACATTTAGTGATATGTAGCACAAGGGAGGAGTATCAATTATGTCTTCAATATGAGGTCCAATTGTTATAGCAATGTTCTCATCTTATAGATTGATAGTATCTGAAGAGGTAACTTGAGCAGAAGATTGTAGATCTTTGAGAACAGTTTTCCTAAAAGGATTTTTTTTCATGAGTTCTAGCAGTGGCACATAAATCTTGATTTTGTTAATTTCATGTTCTAGACTGAAAGAATAAACATTCTTTTCTGGTTCCTTTATCTCTGCAGTACTAACCTTGGAAGGTTGCTTCACTGGTTGATCAATCTAAATCCCAGGACTGTCTTTACCGATTCATGATTTAATTGGGTTGTTGACCTTCTTTGTGGAAATAGGTGTATCTACTTTAGGTGAATTTGAATTAGATCTGAGATTATATTTCTTCCTTTTAGGTTCCTTCTTAACAGTCTCATCAACATCCCCTTCTTCAAACTGGTTAGAAATCAAAGTATCTTCATAATCCTGTTGTGTTACATGCATAGGAGATGTTTCAGAATCATTTAGATGTACTGCAGGGTCATCTTATGTATCATCTTCATCCTCTTCCTCATCTACTGCATTATTTTGGAAATGAGGCAAAAATTTTTGGTCTTCTTGATTTTTCCTTTCTCTTGGTAAGATCTGGGGTGCATTGTTTGGCCTCCTGAACTGATTTGGATTTTTGTATCCACCCTCCTGTGCAGGTCTACTGGGTTGTTTTTGTTCCATATCCAATCTTGCCATCTTAGATGTTAGAGATTTCAACACCTTAGCCATTTCATCTATCTTAGAATCAGATGATGTATTAGAAGAGGAAGGCATCTCTTTTTTTTTCTTTTTTTTGTCTCTATCACCTCTAGTCTTCAATTTGTCTATTGCTAATATGTTTGATTCTACCTCAATAGAAGCTTCTTGCATCTAGTTGAGGGTAACAAACATTCTTTCTCTTAGCAACAAAGAAAATTCAACATCGAAAGCATTGGCAAAGGTAATTTTAGCTAATGTCTTTGAAGGTTTAATCTCGTCTGGAATTTTACAATACATTTTGTTAAATCTTTTGGTAAAATCAGGTATTGATTCACCTTGTTTCCTTTTTAAAGCACCAAATTCAGTGATGTAGTATAAAAAGTCTTTCTTGTCTCCCCAGTATCTAAGGAAGGTGTCATCCAAGGCTTCAATATCAGCAATTGAATTAGGTGGCAAACTCCTAAACCACTTTCTTGCTTCACCATCTAAACTCTGCACAAACAATCTCATCCATACATCTGCATGCTCTACATTGAAATTGTCCGCAAATAAAAGGAATTCAAATGCTCTTTAGCAGTAACTCCTCCTTCTCCATTAAATCTGGGAAAATATTTCATATAATCATTTGGTGGAAAGGCATACATGACTTGTGGAAGGATTAAAGGGGCATACCTTGCCACAACAATTGCATCCATTCTGTTTACAACCATATTTGTTATCTTTTGTGTTGCAGTTTTGGGAGTAAGCAAGATTGGTGAAGTTGAAGGTGAAACTGTCCCTTGTGTATGAAAACTTAACTATACCGACAATGAATCTTGATCTTTAGCAGACAGAGGTTTCTCTTCTGGACTGTAATCAAATGATGGACCAAGAAACAAAGGATTCTCAAAAGAGGAATAATGTGATTTAATTTCTTCAAAGGAGAGAAATCCAAAAGATGAAGAGAGTGTTTCTGGTTCACTCTTAATATCTTTGATGTGATCTTTCAAGTTTCCATCCACAGGAAAAGTGTTTGAATAATCTTGTTCAATGATTTTTGCGAGTAGCTTCCACTGATCTAGATTTAATTCTGAGATAGTTGAAGGAAATGAAATTGTAGCAGGCTCAATGACAGGTTTGACTTCACTTTCCGGAATCACCTCCTCATCTGATTGGGTTTTAGTGATTTCAGAGGTCTCTCCTTGAAAACTTTCGGAAGATAATTTTCCCTTTGAGAGAGAGGATTGTCCAGAAATAACTTTAGGTTTTCTTAGTAGCTTTTCAGGATCTGGTACTGCTGCAACAGGCTCATGATATGGATTTTTCCTGGTTACTAGTCCCTTAGTAGATGATGAAGAAGTTGGAGGAGTTTTAGGTCCTTTCCCTTCTCTTTTAGGAGCCATAATTACCACAGAGGAGTTTCCAGGTGAATAATCACAGTCATATGTAGTGTTCAAAATCTTTTTCACCATCAAGATTTGAATCTAATCTTTGTCGTTTCCCTAGGGAAAATATATTCGTTCCTTCTTCCCTGACAACGGCGCCAAAAGATGTTAGTCCTTAAAGTTTCACTTGACTGTGAGAGGGAAAGCTAGGGCATCATCGAGTTATTGCAAAGTATTTTGAGGGTGTTTATAGTTTGGTTTTTTGAATAAGGTGGTTGAAAACTGGCTCAAGGTTTTAAAATAAACAAGAAATTCAGAATAAGAACAAAATATATCCCATTGACTGGTTAAAGAGTAGTCATATAGATGAATTAGATAAATAAGGAAAAGAGAAAATGAAGTTTTCAATTTGTCAACATCACATAAAATTATTATCCCAAAATATCATTAAGAAATAAGAACATCAACTTGAAATCAAAACTTGAAAATAATCACCACAACAAATTCTTTATTGTTTCAATTGACAATCAAGAGAACAAATACATTGCAATTTGAATAATGAGTTCAAGCATGAAGAAAGAAGAACAGAGTAGAAAAGAGAGTCTAACAATCCATATGCCTTTGTTATTAAGTGTCAAATAGAACATGAATGTCTTACAAGGAGTTTCAAAACAGGTCTCCTGGATCTCCAAATTTTCGACCATAATAGAGTCTTTCTTCTGCTTACTTAAACTATCCAAAATATATCAGATCCTAATTTCTAGTATGCTATTAATGATAAGATCTGACTAGCATCTATCTACTAAGGAGGTTAGCTCAAAAAGAGCATTTACATTACAAAAATAGATATCAGCTCAACAACTTGATCTCGAATGATCCTTTCAACAATACATTTGATCCTACAAAATAGGAATTGGTTTGATCTAGTCATGCATTTCGAGGTATTTGTCTTTTATGAGCCAAAATAAGCAAATATTTCCTTGTTCCCTGGTAAACATCCAAATTGAAAGTGTACCAAATTCTTCATAAAGCTTTTACGGTATGATAACATCAGTAGCCTTGGAAATCTTCTGTTTGAGCTTTGTGGTGAGTACAATGTTATGCCGATAGAGTTTGAAATTTATTTCTCTGAGTTCTTTGAGCAATGCTCTTTTCTCTTTTTTCTTCTTCTTATAACCCTGTATCCTTTCTTGTTGCCTGGCACTCCATTTTTCTACATGAGCCTTCTCTTACTACCAATCTGCAAGCTTTGGTGATTGATTGTTCTGTCACCAGCATTGGCAACTTTCCGATCTCCACTTCGAAACCGTCGAAGTTCTGTGCAAATGCCATAGATACTTGTTTGTCATGACCTTGGAAGGTGGTGAAGAATTTGAACCAGCCAGCGTCTTTAAACCTTTGTTCCATCTGCGGATATGCTTCAAGAAGCTCAACACCCTTAGGTTCCAATAGGACAATTTGCCCACTTCTCTTAGGTGCCATATTGATAATACGATGTTGCAACTCAGCACTGTCGGAAGTTGAATATACAATCTGTAACTATTAGCAATTTCTTCTTAAAGATACCTACGCTTATAATTCAACAAAATCAGAACAACGAGTGACAGGGTCGTATAATGATGTTTGGGAATTGAACTGATTTGAAATGGGTCTTTGCAAGTATAGGATGATCCCATCATGTAACAGATTGAATTGCATAATTGATTCAAGTGATATCGTGGGACACATGTGGATTATCGGTCCACGATTTATGTAATCATAACAAAATCAGGGTGGTTGGCGCTTATCATGACATGATTACATTAGCGCTACAGGAATAATGTTATTTCAATAGTGTTATTAATAACTTAGCAGAAATTTGAATTTGAAGGATTCAAATAGGCATATGATGTGACAAGTCTTGTAAAACCATCTCTTAAATCCCCAAACTTAAAGAAATTATTCCAAAAGCTAAAATGTGAATCAAAACAAACTCAAAACAAAGATTAAATTCAAATGAAAACAAACAATGAAGTGCAGGTAGGGAGGTTTTAGGATTAGAATTTCTCACTAAATCAAAACCAAAATTAGAGACTAAAACTATCATTCCATCCATTTTCGTAGCAATTGGAGGTCTCTGGGAGGGAGGCTGAAATATTGAGTTTACAGCCAGCTAGGACGACGCAACCCAGCTAGGGGTTTCATTCATTTGGAGGGTCAGATCTTCACCATTCAGCCTGAGACTTCACTAGGGGGTTTGTCTTGCCCCGATCTACTATCTCAACCATTTTGGTAGCATTTGGGGGTCTCTAGGAGGGAGGCTGAATTATTGGGCATCTACAGCTATCCAAGAGGGCACAACTCAGCTTGGAGGGAAAGAAATCAACCTTGTACTTTCCCCAGCTCATTGGAGGCCTTTGGAGGCTATTATCTTCAGTTTTGGATCTTATTGTAGCAGCTATTATTCCAGCTTGGATATTATTATGGTATTCTCCATATCTGCAGATCTATTGTATCAGGATCTCCCTATTATCTAAATAAAGGTCAGATCTGACATTATTGGTTCTATATTGGTGTTTCTTGTTGTTTCTTGTCATTTCCTTATGCTATATGTTCAGATCTATATCTTCATGCCACAAACCCTAATGCGCAACTTCATGAAGTAAACCTGCAAACACACAAGAACAACAAATAACAGTTAAATAATCAGTGTTTCCAAGCAAAAAATTGGCTTGGGAACATTACATAATTTTCTACCCAGCAAGAAGGGTTCTGGGTCTGCATTGAAATTTTGGACCAATCGATTTGACTTATGAAGAACCTACAGAGAAATATTCTATTTTATCTATTTCAGTTAAACTATCAATAGCTATAAGTAGAATCAGTATGGATTAAAATATGCACATAAAGCTCTGCTACAACTATGTTAGTCAGGTTGAAATGCACAATGTGAATGCCAAGTAGTAAGATAAATAAAGAGAATGTTTTACTACTAAAGGATAAGATTGCATACTGTTGTGATAAATTGAGATCAGATTCATGGTTTCCCAGCAGCTATAAAATAACTATTTCTGAATGGTCTACCAAAAGATCGGACTACATAGTGAGTAATATGATATTACTCTTGCATGCAAATAATTTGCTACTTCATATAGACTGACATCCACTGCAAATTACATAAACGTCCTTGTTGCTTATAGCAATGAACATTGTTCTCAATGAAATGCAAGGCACTAAATCATGTTAACTTCATCTGAATGATGCCTCAATTTCTTCTAAAGTTCGTCCCTTAGTTTCAGGTAAACACAGTGCCACAAAGATCAAGGTAAAAACACATGCCAATGAATAAAGCAGAAAAGTTCCTGCATTGAAGTGTACAATTCTTTTAGAACAAAATCCAGACCCACAGAGTATAAGGTAAGAAAGAAGAAAGTCAAAGTAGATTGTGAAATTAGAAGTTAACGATACCCAAGATGCTGACCAAACTCCTAAAGCTGCTATGCTACCAGCAAAACCTTTTATGTTCGCTGGAAGGATCTGCAGTTAAATAAGACGGAAAAAGGATAGAATGACTACACATTTAAATTGCTTAGATTTATAGTATAAAGAAAGTACAATTGATCGTCAATAATCACTTTACAAAATTAAATATTTCCAGTTCTCTATATAGATAAGGCTGAGGTATCAATACCTCAGACATAATAATGAATGGAATGGGTCCTACACCGATAGAGAATGCGATGATGTAAACCTACAATAAAACAGAAGCTACAATTAACCAATGCAATAAAGTCATTGCTAAAGTTAAAACATTAATTTGATAACTACTGTATATAACAAAATCAAACACAACTTGTAATCATTTAAATTTCACCAAAATACTAAAGAAAGAAAAGTTCAACAAAATCACTCACAATTTTTATTCTTTTAAATTTCACCAAAATACTAAAGAACTAAAAATTGAGTATACATATTCTTATATTAAATATTTTGGATATGTATTATATTAGAGTTTAAAAACGTTTTAATATTTTAAGTGGACAATTTACCTATCATCAACTAATTCAAAAAAAATTATAATAAATTAAAAAAAATATAGATTAATTAATTAATTAATTAATATATATATATATATATATATATATATATATATATATATATATATATATATATATATATATTACTAAAAACTTTAATTTAAATAAAAAAAATTAATAATCAATTCAATCCATAAAAAAAAAATCTTATGATAAATTAATAAAAATAGGAATTGTTGTAAATAAAGAGGCATAATATATATAAAAGATAAAGAAAAAATAAATATATTTCATTAATATTAAATCAAAGTAATAAAATAAAAGTAAAGAGCAAAATGATTGAAAATTAGGGTTAAGATAAGGAAAGAAACATACAAAATTAATAAATCAAATTAAATTAAAGAAATGAAGACATAAGAAAAGAAAAAGGGTTTGATTTCAAAAGGGAGAAATAAAGATATAAGGATTGAAGAAGGGATTTGATTTAAAAAGAAGGTGATCTAGATTAAAAGAGAATGTTGAAGAAGAACAACTTTAGGTATGACAAAAGATGACAAGGAATTAAAGGGTTGACGGAGAGGAGAATAAATATTAAGAGGATAGGGGTTTATTGGGCCGAAGACGATGGATTATGGGTTTTCAAGAATGATTGATTTTGTAGCCATCTTCCCTATTGAAGTTGTTAGGATGTTTCTCAATTTCTAGGGTTTTCCAAATGATTCAAGAGGTATAGTGAGGTGTAGGTGCAAGGATTTTGGTGTGATTAAAGAAATCAAGTGTTTGTTGTTATGAGAATGCTTGCCAATAACATATTTAGTATGACGATTATGATGAGTATTAACTATATGTTCTTTAAGGTGAGTTTTGATAGATTTTCCCATTTGGTTGAGATAGGATTTACCACAAGAATAGGGGATCTAGTAAAACACCTTGATAGGGGATCTAGTAAACACCTTGAGATGAAAGAGGATTAGATTTATCTTTGATGCTTTTGAAAAGTTGCTTAAGAGTTTTGTGAGGTTTGAATTAAGTTTTGATATTCTTTTTAGCAAAGATTTTAGAAATGTGATCAATGATTTTGTGAATATAAGGTAGGGGGTTTGTAATGATCCCAAGCCATTTTTTTGCTTGGAATCACTAACTACCACTGTTATATTTGATGTACAGGTGGCTCTTGAAGTTGTTCCAGTTATTTAAACGGTGTTTATACAAGATTCATCCAACATATGCAAGATCACAACATACTCAAGATATAGAAAACACAAACCTAGATCTGACCTTTATTATGAGAAGCATGAATCAAATACAATAGAGAGAAGATCTGGAATAATCCTCAGATGGATCCAATAGATAATAAATATGAGCTGCTACTATTACACATGAAATTTTCTTCCGCAGGGAGATTTTCCTACAACAGCTACAAAATGGTCCCGCTAATACAAAAGTTGCCTCCAAAGGCTAGATAGGAGATGAAGACCAATACAAGTTAGATCTGAGCAGTATGAACACCAGACCCCTCAAGCTGGAAGATGCCACGCTCTAGTAGAAGGCCGAAACCCTCAATAATTCGACCCTGATGAAGGAAGACTCCAAATGAGCCCAAACTCTGCCAACTGATAGATCAGGGTGATAAGATCCCCCTCCTGAAGTCTCAGGCTGAAATGCTAAGGCTAACCCCTCCAAACGTCGAATCCTCTAATGAAACTATGCCCTCCTAGATGCCTAAAACCCTAGATAACTCGTCCCTGATGAAGGAGGCCTCCAAATGCTCTGAAACTCTCCAAGAATATAGATCGGGCTATGGAAACCCCGTAGGAGAAGTTTCAGGTCCAGATTCTAGGTAGAACTCCCTAGATCTGAGAAATACTAAATCACAGGACGTCCTCCTAGCCTCAAGGCCGTCCCAATCTGTATCTGAAGATCTGATCATGATAACTGTTCAAGGAAACCCTCAAAGTGATGGTCGAGAACCTGCCAGTAAAACCCAAGTGTCGGAATGCCCAAAAGCTCTCTTGATCAGCTGGATCGAACTCTTCTTTAGATAGTGATGTACCCTTGCTAGAAACTCGTGAACAATACGGCCCTGCTTCTTTCCTGAATCGATATGTGGATATGTGATGAGTGTAGAATGGTGTGGGTGGAGTCTTTCATCCCCGAGACCAAGCTTTGGAACAAGGTGAGTGGGTCTTTCACCACTAAGTTGCTCACAAGGGTTTGTAGCAACAAAACCCCCAAACTGTATGCTCAAGAGCAATAACAAGCAAATACCAAAATCCAGAATGAGTAATAGATGTGCCCTAGCCTTCTATTTATACTTTTTCTTCTATTTCTCTGTTGAGTTAGATTAACTCCTAGGGTTAACTCTTCCAACACTTCTATTCTTCCATTGAGTTATCTTTTACTCCTTTTTACCTTTTCCTCAAGTCAACTTAAGAATATAACCTAGTCTAGTTGACCTTTCCCCTTAGTGTGAGACTATGGCCTAGTGGGGATGCCTAGGCCACTGAGTCTCCTCAATACCTCTTCATCAAGAGGTGGGGGACATTACATGGTTTTGGGGTTTAAGGTGGTGAGCAGAGTGGAAATCTTCATTGATTTGAGAGATAGAATAGCCATTGGCTTGAAGGGCATTAGTAAGGATGGATTTTTCTTTGTTAAGGTGTTGGGGTACTGAAATTTATATGGCTCAAAACATCACACCTTTAAACAACATTTCTCCCCCTCCGACTCCTCTAAACTACTTATGTTTCTCGATTTCTATAGTAACTCTTGATTTTGAATCTCAAACTAGCCTTTGTTATGAACCAAATTCTCCATGTTATCGCATGGATTGTAGCTTGGGAAAAGCCCAACCCAAGTCACAAAAGTGAGACAACTACAGGAGTACCTACCCATTGTCACCTTAGATAGACACTCCCTGGATTTAGTGATGATGAAATCACCACAAGGGGGGAATCTTGGTGACTCTAGGGGGATTGAGATGAAAAGTGAGATGATGATTAATTAAATGTCAATATTGGAGAAGAAATAAGGCTTGAGAAAGAGTCTTGTGGATGGAGAATGGTTGCTAAATGTTATGCACCTGCAAAACAATGTTAGCCTTGCCCGGAGCAAGACAAATCATGGATATACAAGATTTAAACCAATGGGGATCAAGCAAGAACCCTTGCTGTCCCAAATTGCAATAGTATATCAGCAACAAATGATAACAATAGCTGCAAATTTAACCACCAAAAATCAAGTACAAGATTTTGGAAATAAAGCTAGCAATGACTAGTTAAACCTCCAATGATTTAGCCAAGACTTTGATGATATTTAGGGCCGTTTATTAAGTGTTATCAACAAGTTATTATGACAACCAAGTGGCTGTAGCAAACAATTTCTACATCAACAAATTCTAGCCACCAAAATCAGCAAACAATCCACCCAAATGATAGCTAATAACAAGTTGTTGAACAATAGCAAATTTCAGCGGTAGAATAATGAGTAATGAGTGAAGAAAAAATGATTTTGCAGCAGCCTTAATGGTTGTAGCATTAATTTGTAACAACAAAGAGAATTACTTGGCTAAACTAGACGCCCTTAGGGAACTGTTATCGCACAGTTTGTAGATGCAAGAAAGGCTAAAGGATAGTAGGTCAAACTAGCAAAACAAGAACCTTCCCCACCCAATGTCACCACAATGGGGAGGCTCTTTCTATTTAGGGAGGCTAGGCCCAGGGGAGACGTCCCCGGTAACCTGGGGTTTTTGAAAGGGCAAAGGCTAATAGTACAAAGACAAATTCCCCCCTCACAGGTTACCGCCAATCAGATAGTCCCAGCTAAACAACCAATAATAGAGTATAACCAAAGAAAAGAGAAGCACATGCTTGAGAAAACACAACAAGGAGACTAATACGTGCAATCTTGGTTAGTACTTCATAAATCAATGACTATCTAATATTCAATGTAAGCAATTTGACAGTAAATATTGACGAAATCAATGTTTGCAAAATGGCAATGATAAATATGTCACTTGTCAATAAATACTGGAATGATATAGCATTCAATGTAACAAATCAACACTCAATCCAATAAATGCTCTTAACTACCATTCAATTGCTTATAAAATAAAACATTGTTGCATCAAGATGAAATAACCAAGGGTGACGTCAACATTCTAGGGTTAGTAGGTTAGGGTTAGTATAGTTAGGGTTTCAGTTCAAAAGAGGTTTGAGAGTGTTTGGATCCAATTCTACTCCAACGCTGGAGGTCCTAAATCAGTGCCTTAGGGTTAATGGAGTCATAGGTGAAAAACGCAAAAGTTGAATGAGATGAGATTTTAAAGGACTAGAGGGATAAGTTTTGAAGTGCTACTAAATCAGGGCTCCAAAATCATAACCCTAGGGGAGAGAGGTTCACTCCAGTGTTGCTAAAGCAAGGCCTCGTGCTCTCTCCTCCTTCCCAACAAACAACTAGCTCGATGAAAAGCAAAGTCAAAACAAGAGGGTTTAAAGAGGGAGAGTGTTGCTAAGGCAAGTCTCTTTCATCAAACCCTAAAAGAAAACGTCCCTAGGTGTAGATAACCTAGGCCTGGGGCGTCCTCTTCCTCTTGAAGTCAAAAGGTACGACTAGCTTAAGGGAAGAAGAAAAAGAAGTGTAGCTATGGATAGGCTCTCTTCTTCTTCTTCAATGGCTAAAAGTTTTTCTATCAGGGGACATGAGACAACGACCTACTTGTGTGTTTGTCCCCTAGGGTTTTGATTCAACAATATTTATAAATAGATGCAAGAAATTAAACTACAACCATTCA
>WSFP011448646.1:0-19930 GCA_009831015.1 Picea engelmannii | reverse complement strand
AGTGGACAAGGAATAGTTGTACAACCAATTAGACTCTATTATTGATTATACAATTAATTTTAAATATTGAAATAAGTGAAGTCAACAATAAGACTTGAAATATATTAACCAATTAGAGATGAAAAAATAAATATTTTTAACATATCAAAAAATATATATTTGTTTTCTTAAGTTAAACATTACATTTCACAAACAAATTTAAAATAAAAAGCAAATTAATGTCAAATCAATAGCAAACTCATTACTATAGTCCCTTGGCAGGGACTAATAAGTAGAAAATGCAATATGAACAATACGTTGTTTAAATGACAATTTTGACATTTTAGATTAATTTAGAAACTTTCTAAGTTTTTATATCACACCCTCAAATCGATGAGATTGCAAGTTCTGAATTTTATTAAAAAAAACATCAAAGCTCCCTAAAATGTAAGTCGTTTTAGTCACTCTTTAGCCTAGGCCATCCATCTACCTTATATTCTTAATTTAATAATAATAACAAAATAAATAACTTTGTAAATTGGGTCTACCTTGAAGTTGAGACTTCAAACTAGGTTTGTCATGTTATGTTTATATTTTTAAAATATCTCATCTATATGTGTTAGTATGGTGTATTTTAACTTATATAAAGGTATTGTGAAAATATAACATAAGTCCAAATTGGTTGTTAAGATGTGTTAGTATGGTGTATTTTAACTTATATAAAGATATTGTGAAAATATAACATAAGTCTAAATTGGTTGTTAAGGAGCATGAGGAGGTTATGAATCCATAAGATGAGAAGAAAGAGGATTCAAGAACATTAAATTTTTTGATGCTATGTGTTATTTCATGAATTCACTACCATTTTACCACATGTCCATGGATGTAGTTTAAACGTTCTATGTTTTTAATTTTTTTTGACACATTTTTTCGACAAGTTTTGCCTAAAATACGGTTAGAAATTTAGAAGGATAGTTGGAATTGCAGCTTTCAGTGGTTGAGATTACATAGTTCGGGTGCTCGAGGGGTTTTTGAGGGCGTTGAATTTATTTATGCAATCAAAAATGCAATTTGAGCAATGTAAAATTGTGATTTCACCAACAACTATGCTGTCAGATTTTGGTGATAGTTGTTGGAAAAAGTAAAAAATGTAAAACGTTTAGATTACGCCCATGTCCATGTAATTTGCATTAATAGTTTGATGGGTGTTTGAAGGGAATCAATCACAAATATAGATAATTGTATAAAATATATTTGATTAATTTATAAGTGGTGAGATAAAAGTTGCATAGCTCTCTTGTTTATACATATATTATTACAAGAAGTGTCTACTCATAATGGCTATTTAAAATTGCTTGTTAATTGTCTAGTATATGAGATATATTATATCCTAGTTTGTTATAAGTCATCCCTTCCTTACATGCTTCCACCTGAAACCATGTGTGAGGATGAAAGTCTTGATATGAATTCCCCATTCTCTCATAAAGCTTTGTCTTTTAATAGGTTCCTCCACTTGACCAAGTATTCATTAGTGTCTCTTAAACAAAGGGATTCGGTTATGACTTTTAAGATTCCTTCTGGGTTTAGTACTAGTCTTCCTTTTTCATCCAAGAGGGGTAACTTTGTCTATATAGGAGTTATTAGACCCATTTTTTTCTTCAAGTTGGAAACATTAAAGACATCATGTAATGTCCCCTTGTTTGGAATATCTAATGCATAAGTTACTTGATCTCACACATGCTCACGAATTTGGTATGGACTGGAGAAATTGGTCACAAGTTTGTGATTATTGTAGTCTTTAAGCGAATTTTGCTTGTTTGGTTGGAGCTAGACAAACACCCAATCTCCTACTTCTAATTCACAATCAATTTTCTTCAAATTTATTTTTGCTTAATTTAGTTCCTTGCGACATGGTTCGAGATGATTCTCTTAGATGCAAAGGATCTCATTGGAGGTAGCTAAGTAGTTTTTTACAACATGGACTTTGGGATGACAACAACATATTCCCTTATTAAGAGTGGCAGGTATCCATATACATCTTCCAAAGGGGTCATTTTTGTTGAAGTGCGGTAGGTGTTTTTTACCACCATTATGTGAGGCGTAACCATTTGTGCCATTGCAATTGATGATCATTTACAAAGTTCCTCAAGAATCCTTCAAGGCATTTCTTTACCCCTTGATTTTTTTCATATACCTAGGGGTGGTATAAGGTACTCATGGTTAATGTGGTTCCCACTTGGTGAAACAATTCATTTTATAAGTTGTTGGTGAATTTTGTGTCCCTATCACTAACAATGAATTTGAGAAATCCATGGACTCTATAAACATTTTTCACATAGTTATTAGCAATTTGACTAGCTAGTTTTTTATGATAATCCAACGAAGCGATCATATTAGTTAATCGGTCTACAATTACAAATATATTATTCCCCCCCTCTAAGATAGGAAGACCCATGATAAAAAAAACCACAAATACTTAATTCCATTTATGATCAGGGATATGAAGGGGTTGAAGGAGGCCAAGGCTTGTAATTGATTCAAACTTTTGGCATTGCCAGGTGTCACACTATGCGACATACTTTTGGATATATGCCTTCAGTCCTATCTAGAAAAAAAGGATTGTCGCACATTATAGTATGTTGTAACAAATCTGACATGGCCTGTAATTAAAGAGTCATGAATGTAATTAGAGAGTCATGTTTTTCTTTAAAACTTGGATTTTGAATTTAGAGGAATTAAGTATATCAATTTCCCCTTCTACTAGAGAATATCATTTTCCCATGCATATCTTGATTTTGTTGAATTTTTGCTTTCAAATTCCATGATTGTCTTCTTCTTTTAGGGGTTTTTAATTACTCGACGTGAATACTTGAGATCCATTTAGGAATGACCACTTAAATTGAGCATAGTGTAGTGAATCCCTCTTCTTTACTCAATAAGTTACATGCAACTTGATTTTCATTACCTTGTTGAATAACATCTCAAAATAAAATGTTTGGATCTTGCTAACCTGCTTTTGTTGCTCCAATGATAAGCTTTTATTGTTTAGAAAATATTTCACGTTGTTGTGACAAATTTTGACCATGAATTTGACTCAAAATTGGTATTGCTTTCATTTTGCCAAGGTGTGAATGATTGCTAATATTTATTTATCATATGTTGATTTTGCATGCTCTCTTAGGTTTAATCTTTGACTTTCGAATGCAATGGGATGTTTTTCCTACATAAGCACATCTCTTATTCCTAACCCCAAAACATTGCATTTGAGAACAAATGGCTTCATGAAGTCTAGGGTAGCCAAGATAGGAGTGGAAATCATTCAGGTTTTCATCCTTGGAAAACAAGTTTTTGTTGCATCATCTCACATAAAGGCATCCTTCTTTAATAGGGTTGTCAATGGAGCAACAATCTCTACATAGTTTTTAACAAATCCGATGTAATAACATGTAAGGCCTTATAATACACATACTAACATGATGGTTTTAGGACTAAGACAATCAGTGATTGCAACAATTCTCTTTGGATCTACTTTGACTAATTTCGTTGATATAATGTGACCCATGAATTATTTTTCTTCCTTTCCAAATATGCATTTTGATTTGTTTCCATATAACTTATTACTTTCTAATAGTTTCAACATTGTCTCTATGTTCTTGAGGTGCAAACTCTGACTTTTATTGTAGATTAGTATGTCATCAAAGAACACAAGTACAAACTTTCGTGTGTATGGACATAACAAGTCATTCATTGTTGCTTGAAATTCCTATAAGCCTTCATTGGACTAAATGTTATATTATTAAGGTGACTTTGGTAAAAACAGATAAAAGGGTTATTTGAATTAGAGGAGAAAGTAAAGTAATAACCTTAGGCATCAATAAAGTAACTCAAGTGTAAATTATAAGATGGAGGTATAAAAGAAAGAGGAGGGTGCCTCACTCCTCATTCATGTCATTTTTTCTTATTGCTTCTTGAGCTATGCAACTTACGTTTTGAGGGTTTTGAGTAAACAAACCCTAGAGATCAGCAAGGAGGTGAAAGATTCCCTTGTTCTTGATCCAAGCTTGGTCAAGGTGGTGAAATATTCCACCCTCACCATTCTATTTAGCTACAAATTGGTTTCTACAATGGATTGAAGAGCCATGGCGCAAATTTGGAGGTTTTCTACAGGAAGGGCGCACTATTGGAGAGAGAATAGTTCAATTTGGTCAGTGGAAGGGAGATCTGAGGAAAAACTCGTTCATGAAGGGTTTTCCAGCCTTAAAGTGCCTTTTCTTAGTTGTTGTTGGAGGGTTTCATCTGGATATTTATTTATTGTGGCTCTTCGACGAATTTCTGAAGAGGGGCGCACTGTCCATTGGGTATTCAATGAGTTAGTGGGTTAGATCTATGATTTTGGCTGAGGGATCTCTTAATATGTACTCTACATCACCTGATCTATAATTTGGAAACATTTTACGGGGGTTTGAGGGCCTTCTTGAAGGAAGCCAAATTTCTTAGGTTGCTACAACCAATTGGGGTGCATCTCAACCAGATCTGGAGGTGCCAAGTCTTCAAGGGAAAGAAATTGATCTTGTATTGATTTGCATGTTGTTATTGAAGGACTAGGAGGACTCACATCTTCATCTCTTTGTATTTTGGTGGCATATTCAACTCCAAACTTCTGTATCTCTACTATCTATTCCATATCTATAGATCTCATGTATGGAGGTCAGCTTATTATCTAAACAAAGGTCAGATCTAAAGTTATTTGGGCATTCTCTTTTATTATATTTCTTGTATCTTGTTATCTCCATCTATTTTGTGTTATTTTCATCCATCATTTGCTATAAAGCTCAACCAAACACCTTCAACACAACTTTTAGAAGTAAACCTGCAAAACATATTCAAACAATCAAGCAAATAGATCATAAACAAACCTCCAAGTTCCTAATGAATCTGCTTGGGAACATTACTGTGGTATCAGAGTGAATTCCTTCACTAGCCTATGATAAACACTAATGCCCAGGAGGAGAGGCCATGGGGGATAACATGTATTAGGTATTCCAGAGACAGAAGAGCCAAAAGAAAGCATGGGGGAAACACATGAAACATAAACTCCAGTGCCAAAAGTGTTGATATTATGGTAGCCGCGGGAAGTATTAACCTCAATATGTAACCTTTGACTAGCATAAAATATTCTAAAAGCAAGAGAAACCCTAAGAAGATGTGTGAAAACCCTAAAAGACATGCCGGCTCAGCAAAATATATAATATTAAGATATTATCCTCCAGGAAGACAAGTCGACCCAGACATTTGACAGAAGCACTACAAATAGAGGACGTCTTAGCTCATTCGTTCACTCACTCACACACTCTCAGTAACTCATAGACAATGTGCAAGTTTGGAGGAGGAGGAGGAGCAGCTGCAGTTGTACAATTTTCTATTGTTTAGTCTTTCTAGTACTTTCTCTTGTGCGCTACCCTTGGAGAAGGTGCGCTCTCTTGGTTATCTGTTGGTTATGGTGTGGCTTCCTGGAATCATTATTTATGTAAAAGGTTAAGGTGGTTGAAGGTGTCTTTATGCCTATGGTTGGTGACAAAGGTGTAGCATTGTCTATGGTTAAACGAGCACATCAAAATTATTCTAACAAGAAGAAGCAACACTTTTAGCTAAAAGGGTGATTCAAACAACAAATGATACTTTATAGAACAACCAGGTTGTCATGCAACGTAGTCTAGAAGAGATGCAAAAAAAATTGTCTGTGGGACATGCAGAACTAGAGATATCCTTTACAAGCTTTCATAAAGGTCGAGATAGAATGATAGCCATAATGGAGGAACAAGGCAAGCATCAGGGTATACTCTCTCAATTCTTGATGGAGAAAAGACACGGCAAGGACCCACCTCTCTTTGGAGGAAACCAAGGGGTTGGTGGACCTTGGGGGGGAACAAGTCATGATGATGAATCTAGGCATACAGATCATGTAGAGGAACCCAGATCATTTAGAGGCACACATTCTCATTCCAGCATAGTTAGCAGAACCACACCTAGGCCATATATGCCTACCTTCTTGGAGGCACAACCAAGGGAGAAAAATGCCTTTGGGTATGGAGGCATCGAGGAAGAATGCGAGGATATAGAGAGAGCATATAACTCTCTAAGTGTAGGTTTCTGAAGACAGGTTTCCTTGGGATAATATTGCCACCGAATGCAGAAGAGAATGTCTAAGGGACATTACATAGGAGAAAGTGAGTTGGGGTGCAAGGCAGGAAGAATGGAGATACCCCACTTCGATGGATCTAGTCAGATTTAAGCTAAGGCTTGGGTACAAAATATGGATGCATTACTTCAGTTGAATCCCATGGAAGAGGAGAAGGCCATCAAGTTTGAAACATTACACTTGAATGGTAAAGCACATGACTGGTGGTTTCATGGGATGATCACTTTAGGTCATGACCATGTCACTTCATACCTTGACTTCACCCATAGACTCATGGATAGATTTGACAGGGATGATCCAAAGCTTCGTTTCAGGGAGCTCACACAGATTATGCAAACATGATCAACAAAATCCTTCATTGAGGAGTTACAGAGAGTGGCAGTTATGGTTTTTGATGTGTCTGAATCCAGGTTACCGATGATGTACATAGAATGGTTGATTGAGCCTTTGCGTGGATTGGTTAAGTCTTTCAAGCCTGCAACCTTATAGGATGCCATTGAGCGCACATGAGATTTGGTAGGAGCAACCTATAAGAACAAAATCACACCTAGACCTCCAATCATTACAAAGGGGCATGACACCAGACAGATTGTCAAAGGCAAAGGGAAGATGGATGAAGCTATAAGAAGAGAGTTAAGGAGGAAGCAACTATGTTTCACTTGCAAAGAACCATGGCATTCGGGTCATAGGTGTTTGGGTAAAGGGAAGATTCACTATATAGAAGTAGTATATGATAGTGAATAGGAGGAGGATGACAAGGAGACTGAAGCCATTCATAACATGCAGATGAATCAAAGGGAGGATGAATAGTTCTTACATGTGCAAGTTGGGAAGGTGCCCCCACACCATGATGTAGGAATCAAGATGGTTACCATAGATTCCATTAGCGGTGCACCTAAGTTTAATACTTTTCAAATGAAGGGAGTTGTGCAGGGACAGTGAGGAACAATGCCATTGGATGGAGGAGTTTCTCACAATTTCATTGATATTGCTATGGTTGAGAGGAGACACATTCCCACGGTGGACTTTGAGGGGTTTTTGGTTGAGGTAGTAGGAGGACGTACTATGGCTTGTGACAGGTACATTCCATATATGAGCTTGACATTGGGCAGATACACCTTGACACAGGGTTTCTATGTAGTGGATATACTAGACACTAACATCATACTAGGTGTGCAGTGGCTTAGCACATTGGGACCAATCACCACCAACTACAAAACCATGGAAATTTCTTTCAACATAGAAAAAGGAAAAAGGATCACACTTAAGGGGATGACATGAGAGGCACCTAGAGTTGTGAAAACCAAAAGAACGAATGCAATATTTAGGCGAGAGGAGGTGGCCTATAAAGCTGAGTGCTTTATTATGGAAGCAAGTAGTGGAGAGCACAAGCAATATCCTCCAAACATTCAGAGAATCCTTCACAAGCATAAAAGGGTCTTTGAATCAATTCCTCCAGGTCAACCACCAGATGGGGGGTTTGAACACATCATAGAATTGGAAGAAGGGGCCAAACCGGTCATCACTACAACATACAGGAACCCAAAGAAGCATAAGGATGAGATTGAGAATGCTATTAAAGAATTATTAGCCACATAGCATATTAGACCAAGTTCAAGTCCTTTTTCATCATCAATTGTGTTGGTGAAGAAGAAAGATGGAACTATTCACATGTGCATTGATTAAAGGGCCTTGAATAAGATAACCATAAAAAACAAGTATCCCATTCCCAGGATAGATGAGTTGTTGGATGAGCTACATGGCACATTATACTTCACTAAAATTGATTTGGAGTCTAGATACCATCAAATCAAGATGAGGGAATAAGACATACATAAGACAATCTTCAAATGCCACTATGGGAATTATGAGTTCCTTGACACGCCTTTTGGCTTGACCAATGCGCCAACCACCTTCCAATCATGCATGAACCATCTGTTCAACAAACATGTGAGAAAGTTATACTTGTATTCTCTGATGATTTGATGATTTACAGTATAACACGAGAGGATCACCTCAAACATGTGGGTGAGATCTTGAGCATCATGGGAGAACAATCACTATTAGATAACTATTCTCCGATTAGATAACTATTCCCGATTAAATATGGTTTGAAGAACTATCTTATAATAGAGGTTATAACACATTGACATGTGGTATCGGAGCCATGTAAGCTTGTCAGTATCAGAGTTGGAGCTATGTGAAGCATAACAAAGCAGTGCATGAGATTTATAAACCAAATGTTACGAGAATGTTGCAACCATTATTCTATGAGAGCAAGAATGTTTTCATTCATGCAGGGAGATTAGTTATTGTAATCATGAAGAGCTCTGGTTGGTTGTGTGGTTTTGGTTAAAGTGTTGCTTGCTTTGTGAGACGCATCGAGAAGTAGTTGTTGGGCTCGATTTTTATCATAATTATCCACCCAATAAAGTCAATATTTCACTAACAATTTGTGTCCATCTATGCCATAAACCTTCATTAAATGTCATTATTCATCCTTATATATCCAGTGTGGTTAATACATCATTTTTCTATGTTTTTAGTGATTAAAGATGATTACATCATAGTTATTTTATGATGGTTCTTGCAGATGAAGCGTCTTCTCCAAGTGTTCTTACATTTGCAGTGGTCATTACCAAGATTCGATTTTCTGCATAGGCCATAGTTATTAGTATGAAAGAAAAATGAGTTCATTTCTTGTACCATCATGATTCAACATTCTCATACCAGCATGTTCTCATACAGGACATTGTAGGTCAACCTATTGGTGCTTCTTCGGAAGAAAATAGAAAGCATGGGTTTTCTTCGTAGCAGTTTCAACATGCTGACACATGTTTTAGAATGCACCCAGGTCGCATGTGTCGACCTTCAGCTTAGAAAAACACTTCAGCCCAAATCTGCAACAATTGCCAAAATAGCAGCAACGACATTCAAACACAATTTATGAGGAAATGAGGTCAAATATAAAAATTCAGGAACATGGGTTTTTTTCCAGAAGGGTCTAGATTGGTTATGTATCAAGCAATTTTGCAAATTTTTAAATTTTCAAGGAGATATCTGCTATTTTCTATTCTAGGTTTGCCCATATTTATTTGGCAACAGTTTTCAAACTGCCAACTTCCGCCTCGATTTTCATGCAGATGAAGACATATTTCAAAAATAAAAGATATGGATTTTGTCCAAAATGTGATAACTTGGGTAACATGATGTTGGTTTTAAAAAATTCAGAATCGTTCATGAGTTATGCTCGGTTATTCAACACCAATCTGCCCAAATTGCAGTCAGACCCATATTTTTGTGATTTGTTTTAAAATTGTCAAAATTGTTTTCTGAACTTAGGGATTCAGTTCTATCTTCTCCTCAAGTGATTTTTATGTCTAAATAACGGTGTGGATAAGATAAAGAGGTCATTAATCTTGGTCACAATTAAATAAAACCCAATTAAATCAAATGCAAAACCTCCTTCTCGTTCTACACAGACAATTTGCTCTCCATCTCTCAAATGCCCATTAATTCTTGAACATTCTCTATTTAGTTAAGTCATTGTTTTTAAAATATTTCAATCATACATTTCTTACACAGAGAATCGATTACAATCCATTCTATCTCCATATAAACCATCGATCAATTCAATCCATAAATACTTAGCTTCTATTAAACGTTGCACCCAATTACATCACAAAACCATAGCCTAAACGCCAGTTGCAAAAGTTAATCCCTCATTGCTTCATTACTTCTCTTGGTGTATGTAATGTTCCCCTCTTCTTGAAAAGAACATTATAAGATTTAGTAGTCTGGTCACCCCTCTAGACTATAGTCTCATGGATAAAAGGGGCTTAGGAGGCACAAAAAGGGTCACTAAGGAGCTAAATGTTATATTATTAAAGTGACTTTGGTAAAAACAGATAAAAGGGTTATTTGAATTAGAGGAGAAAGTAAAGTAATAACCTTAGGCATCAATAAAGTAACTCAAGTGTAAATTATTAGATGGAGGTACAAAAGAAAGAGGAGGGTGCCTCACTCCTCATTCATGTCATTTTTTCTTATTGCTTCTTGAGCTATGCAACTTATGTTTTGAGGGTTTTGAGTAAACAAACCCTAGAGATCAACTTGGAGGTGAAAGATTCCCTTGTTCATGATCCAAGCTTGGTCAAGGTGGTGAAATATTCCACCCTCACCATTCTATTTAGCTACAAATTGGTTTCTACAATGGATTGAAGAGTTAGGGTGCAAATTTGGAGGTTTTCTACAGGAAGGGCGCACTGTTGGAGAGAGAATAGTTCGATTTGGTCAGTGGGAGGGAGATCTGAGGAAAAACTCGTTCCTGAAGGGTTTTCCAGCCTTAAAGTGCCTTTTCTTAGTTGTTGTTGGAGGGTTTCATCTGGATATTTATTTATTATGGCTCTTGGACGAATTTCTGAAGAGGGGCGCACTGTTCGTTGGGTATTCAATGAGTTAGAGGGTTAGATCTATGATTTTGGCTGATGGATCTCTTAATATGTACTCTACATCACCTGATCTATAATTTGGGAACATTTTACGGGGGTTTGAGGGCCTTCTTGAAGGAAGCCAAATTTCTTAGGTTGCTATAGCCAATTGGGGTGCATCTCAGCCAGATCTCGAGGTGCTAAGTCTTCAAGGGAAAGAAATTGATCTTGTATTGATTTGCATGTTGTTATTGAAGAACTAGGAGGACTCACATCTTCATCTCTTTGTATTTTGGTGGCATATTCAGCTCCAAACTTCTGTATCTCTACTATCTATTCCATATCTGTAGATATCGTGTATGGAGGTCAACTTATTATCTAAATAAAGGTCAGATCTAAAGTTATTTGGGCATTCTCTTTTATTATATTTCTTGTATCTTGTTATCTCCATCTGTTTTGTGTTATTTTCATCCATCATATGCTATAAAGCTCAACCAAACACCTTCAACACAACTTTTAGAAGTAAACCTGCAAAACATATTCAAACAATCAAGCAAATAGATCAGAAACAAACCTCCAAGTTCCTTGTGAATCTGCTTGGGAACATTACTGTGGTATTAGAGTGAATTCCTTCGCCAGCCTATGATAAACACTAATGCCCAGGAAGAGAGGCCATGGGGGATAGCATGTACCAGGTATTCCAGAGACAGAAGAGCCAAAAGAAAGCATGGGGGAAACAAATGAAACATAAAATCCAATGCCAAAAGTACTGATATTATTGTATCCGCGGGAAGTATTAACCTCAATAGGTAACCTTTGACTAGCATAGAATATTCTGAAAGCAAGAGAAATCCTAAACAGATGTGTGAAAACCCTAAAAGACATGCCGGTTCAAACATAATATATAATATTAAGATATTATCCTCCGCGAAGTCAAGTCAGCCAGACAGGTGATAGAAGCACTAGAAATAGAGGACGTCTTGGCTCATTCGTTCACTCACTCACACACTCTCAGTCACTCATAAACAATGTGCATGTTTGGAGGAGGAGGAGTTGCAGTTGTACGATTTTCTCTTGTTTAGTCTATCTAGTACTTTCTCTTGTGCGCTACCCTTGGAGAAGGTGCGCTCTCTTGGTTATCTGTTGGTTATGGTGTGGCTTCCTGGAATCATTATTTCTGTAAAAGGTTAAGGTGGTCGAAGGTGTCTTTATGCCTATGGTTGGTGACAATGGTGTAGCATTGTCTATGGTTAAACAAGCACATCAACATTATTCTAACAAGACGAAGCAACAATTTTAGCTAATAGGGTGATTCAAATAGTGAATGATACTTTATAGAACAACCAGGTTTTCATGCAACGTAGTCTAGAAGAGATGCAAAATCATTTGTCTATGGGACATGCAGAACTAGAGATATCCTTTAGAAGTTTTCATAAAGGTCAAGATAGAATGATAGCCATAATGGAGGAACAAGGCAAGCATCAGGGTATACTCTCTCAATTCTTGATGGAGAAAAGACACGACAAGGACCCACCTCTCTTTGTCATTCATGCAGGGAGATTAGTTATTATGATCATGAAGAGATTTGGTTGGTTGTGTGGTTTTGGTTAAAGTGTTACTTGCTTTGTGAGATGCATCGAGAAGTAGTTGTTGGGCTCGATTTTTGTCATAATTATCCACCCAATAAAGTCAATAATTCACTAAAAAACTATGTCCATCTATGCCATAAACCTTCATTAAATGTCATTATTCATCATTATATATCCAGTGTGGTTAATGCATCATTTGTCTATGTTTTTAGCGAATAAAGATGATTACATCATAGTTTTTTTTATGATGGTTTCTGCAGATCAAGCGTCTTCTCCAAATGTTCTTACATTTGCAGTGGTCATTACCAAGCTTCGATTTCCTCCATAGGCCACAGTTATTAATATGAAGAAAAAAAATGAGTTCATTTCTTGTACCATCATGATTCAACATTCTCGTACCAATATGTTCTCGTACATGACATTGTAGGTCAACTGATTGGTGCATCTTCAGAAGAAAATAGAAAACATGGGTTTTCTCCGTAGTAGTGTCAACATGATGACACATGTTTTAGAATGCACCCAAGTCGCACGTGTCGACCTTCATCTTAGAAAAACACTTCAGCCCAAATCTGCAACAATTGCCAAAATAGCAGCAACGACCTTCAAATGCAATTTATGAGGCAATGAGGTCAAATATAGAAAATCGGGAATATGGATTCTTTCCAGAAGGGTCTAAATTGGTTATCTATAAGGGATTTTTCCAAATTTTTAAATTTTCAAGGAGATATCTGCGATTTTCTATTCTTGGTTTGCCCATATTTATTTGGCAATAGTTTTCAAACTGCCAACTTCTGCCTCGATTTGCGTGCAGATGAAGATAGATTTCAAAAATAAAAGATATGGGTTTTGTCCAGAATGTGATAAATTGAGTAACATGATGTTGGTTTTAAAAAATTTAGAATCGTTCATGAGTTATGCTCGGTTCTTCAACACCAATCTGCCCAAATTGCAGTCAAATCCATATTTTTGTGATTTGTTTTAAAATTGTCAAAATTGTTTTCTGAACGTAGGGATTCAGTTCTATCTTCTCCTCAAGTGAATTTTATGTCTAAATAACGGTGTGGAGAAGATAAAGAGGTCATTAATCTTGGTGAGGAGTATCATAAAGTTTGTATTAGAAATAAATTCTTTGTAGTAGAGAGCTAGTCATTGTCTTTTGTAACCAAAGTTTTAATGGAATGAAGAGTTGATTCTTTGTTAGTTCATTGTGCATCACTTCCACTTGATCTGGTCGTTCTTGGCAGCAATTACCAGGTTGAGAAGGGCCCCTCTATCTCACTAATATGTTTCTCATTGTTTCAACAGTTTAGGTTGCAATTGTATTTAATTTTTATGCTCAATTGTCTTGGATTGTATAAACTTTGACTATTTATTTTAATTATGCTCTTGTTGTTAACATAATTCAGTTAATTCCCTCCAGATTGAGTACATCAATGTTTCTACCTCTTACACATTGTAATTACAGTTAACACATTTTTAGTGTGCATTCAAAACTTTGTTTTCTTTATTATAACTCTGCCTTTCTTACACACCTTTGTCCTCTATGTTTTGATTATTAATAACCATCGATTTAATTTCATGTTTACTATGTGAATATTGGCAATGCTCACACATTATTGTAATCATCCAATTGCACCTTTCGAAGCCACGATCCATCTGCACATTTCTTTCAGTTTGCTTCAGTCACAATTAAATAAAACCCAAAACCTCCTTCTCATTCTACACAAACAATTTGCTCTCCATCTCTCAAATGCCCATTAATTCTTGAACATTCTCTGTTTAGTTAAGTCATTGTTTTTAAAATATTTCATTCATACATTGCTTACACAGAGAATCGATTACAATCCATTCTATCTCCATATAAACCATCGATCCATTCAATCAATAAATACTTAGCTTCTATTAAACATTGCACCCAATTACATCACAAAACCATGGCCTAAACGCCGGTTGCAAAAGTTAATCCCTCATTGCTTCATTACTTCTCTTGGTGTATATAATGTTCCCCTCTTCTTGAAAAGAAAATTATTAGACTTAGCAGTCTAGTCACCCCTCTAGACTATAGTCTCATGGATAAAAGGGGCTTAGGAGGTGCAAAAAAGGTCACTAAGGAGCTAAATGTTATATTATTAAAGTGACTTTGGTAAAAACAGATAAAAGGGTTATTTGAATTAGAGGACCATAAAAACACTTGCATTGGGACCATAAATCAAACTTTAATCATTGAGTATGCTCTTCTTTCACACCATAGAGCAATCTTGAGAATCAGAAAGGTGATTAAGGGGACATTTCATCTCCCTTAACAAAATCTTTAGGAGAGGACAAAGTCCCCCTAGGGCTCCTCTTAGTTTGTTTTAAAACATCTTAAATTTGTAAGGGCCCATACATGCCCACATGTTGCAAAATTAGGATAGTTTTTGAAATTACTTTCTTAGTTTACATCACTAGGAGAGTTTAAAGATTAAAGTAACGGGCCCATACATGCCCACATTCTTGCAATATAGGATAGTTTTTTGAAGCTTTCTTAGTATAAATCACATTAGGGAGTTTAAAGGATTGGTAAGGACCCATATGTCCACATGCTAGTTCTTTAGGGATTTTAAATTCTGCAAGGTTGTACCAATGACATCTAGCAAGATAGGTAATAAAGATTTGTAAGGACCACAAGAAGTCCACATGTTGCAAATTGACGCCTAACTTATTAAAAATTTGGCACATTTTATCACTTGCTCACACAAAAAGTCACTCCTCACTCACATATTTTCATCTTGAATTGTGGAGGTTGAAGTAGGTTTTATCCAAAGCAATTCTGAAACGTCCCACTATTTCTTGAAAAATTATCCACACCCACTTAATTCAAATGAGATTGGTTCACACCCCCAATCTCTCAACCAACCACATCTAAATTTTTTCTAAAAACTCACTAAGTTTTCCTCCACAGGAGGTGCCAAAATAATTTTTTTAGTCGAGGTAGGATCTCGGGGGTAGGCATCCAAATAACCTCCCATTATTTGGTTTTCACATATTCAAACATTAGAAGTTGACAATTAGGGAACTTTAAAATCCTCCAAGTCAAGTGTTCCTAACACCATAAGTCAGGGAAATACCCGTGAAGGGTCAAAGGCTGAGGTCTGGTTGTTCTGTGCGTCCCCCCTCGAGTCACCCAAATCTTGGAAGGGATCTAGCCCGTGACCCATTTCTGAGGCCGAAAATCTAAATGTTGCACTTTGACCGAGGTACCTAGTGGCCAAATTTAGGACATGTACCCAGGTGGAAATCATGGGCTGCAATTGCCCCTTGATAAGATTTTGTGTGGCTATTCGGAAATATCGCCAGCTCTTTCGGGATATGCACCCTCTACCCCTCATTATAACTGATTGTTTCATCCTTCACTGGTTCCTCTTTCTATGGCTTCAGACCCCACTGTTGAGTGTTATTGGAAGGTCCAGTGCTATTTGAGAGGAAGGATGTTACATCTTTTTTAGGACACAAGAATTTGTTTTGTTTGTTCTCGCACATGGACAAAATCCACCTACCCACATGTATACTTCTTTTCAATTGATATATGTATGGTGCTCATTTGATTACATGCGATTGCGAGATATATTGTGAAGGTCCAAATTATACAAATCTCTTGTTCATTTATTTCTCTCATCACCATTTGCACACATTCACTTTGCTAGTCGGACATCACAAAGGACCCATAGAATCCTCGTCATTCCAGACTTTTGCAAAATCTTCCTCCTATTCTAGGAGGAATTCCTAGTCTTTCCAACTCACCGTCTCAACCATATCACACCCCTGTGAGTGCCACTATTTTGGGATCAACTTTGATTGGTTCCACCTTACTTGGGTCCAATTCCCAAGGCCATCCATCCACTAACTCTCCTTCACAAGGAGGCAGGGGGAAAACTTCTTCTCAAGAGAGAAGTACAACCCCACCGAGCCTCCCTCAAGGTTCAGGTCCACTAACTTCTAACACCATGGCTGGAACTAATCCTCCATCGCCACCCCCCATGCCATATTTGGCATCCCTCAACATTCATGATTTGAGTAAACTCACAAATGACCCTATATTGCATGACCCCACATGGCCCAATATGCCTACCAAACTACCTTCAGACATTCCCAAGTTTGAAGGAAAATCGAGGGAAGATTCCTCCAACCATGTCATGACCTTCCACTTATGGTGCTATTCAAACAACATCATGGATGACTCCATCCATTTAAGGTTATTTCAATGCACACTCAAAGGTCCATCAACCAAATGGTATGTGGATGAACAATCAGGGTCCCATGTGACTTTTGAATCCTTAGCCAAAGCATTTTTGGTCTTCTTTCAACTACTAGTTCGCCATGACACTGGTCTAGAATTGCTCTCCTAGTGCAAACAAACCTTGGCTACACATATTGCCGACCACATTCATGAATGGCGTCGGCGACGTAGTTTATGCAAAGAAGAAACCACCAAAGAACAATGTCTCGATTGGTTTCTCAAATCACTCGTCTCTATCCTTGCCAAAGATATGGCCTCCACCTTCCCCCAAACTGAAGAGGAATCCATCAGCAAGGCTCAACAATATGACCTCATTTATGCTCAGTCAGGTTACTTATACACAATAATACCTGATGCACTGAGACCCGTACCATTCAGCCAGGACAAACCTGGGATGTCTCATGCGACGAATGGATTGATTGGTACCACAACACACCACAATCTGTACATCCAACCACCACCTATGTACGGTACACCCCAATATCCATCGATGTATGGAGGGCCATCTTATTACCCCCCTCCCCTTTACCAACAACCATATCTTGTTGCTCTTCCTCCACCCATGAGTGGACCCCTACCGACACCCATCGTGCGCCCGAATTCTCAACCAAGTTCAGGTACCCCTTCTACCTCAACTTATAACCAGGGCACTAGTGAAAGCACTATACCTTCTTATGCACCCTACGGATCATTTCCACAAAGCAATCCGTATTTTCCATTTCCTAATCCTCCACAGACGGTTTCTCCTCCATAAGGACAACTACATGCCAACGTTAAATTTGTTTAACCTTCTCCCATTCAAAAATTTCATACTTTTGAACAGTTGAATACGACAAATCCGGCCCATCAGCTGAATAATGCAAAGAAGAAAGGAAAAAAATGAAACAATAATAACCAGGACCTGGGGGAAATAACCCCCAACAAAACCAACCTGTTGGGGGAAACCGGAATCAGGGTAACCAGAACCCTCAAGGGGACAATAACAAGAAATGCCAAGTGAGGAACAACAACAACAACCTCCGAATGAAATTCCCTTGCGCTCTCTGTGGTGAGCATGGCCATTACACTCACCATTGCCCCCAAATTTCCGATTTCAAATGGATGGAAGATTCCATGAACGCGCCACGTCCTCCAACATCGTCTTCCCCCCAACATGCCCCACAACAATATTTGCAGCAACCACCCCCGGCTGTGTTGCAAAACCCTATTCCACACCAAGGTGTGATGAATACCCAACAAGAGATACATCATGCCCCACCACAAATGGGACAATATCAAAACCATGGAAATCCAACGTATCGCAATATCCTCCTAACTAGCGAAGAAGAAATTCTTCTACAAACGCGCAATCGTCAATACAATGCGCCCCCTGAAGCTACTCCTGCCACTTATGAAGAAACTCTAGCTACAACCATAAAACCCTTGATGA
This sequence comes from Picea engelmannii, assembly GCA_009831015.1. NCBI lineage: Eukaryota > Viridiplantae > Streptophyta > Pinopsida > Pinales > Pinaceae > Picea > Picea engelmannii. Next base: position 2,028 of record WSFP011448646.1, on the reverse strand, counting down.
TTCCGTGCCCTAACACTGAACCTGCCATTCGTATCCCTCGCATCCAATTATGACGGAATGCCAAGAACCCTCAGGCTAGGGCGACACATAATTATAGTCTGGTCGATGACTTGGCACAGTCCCCTGCAACCATGTCAGTATTGGAGGTCCTCCAAAGCTGTCCAACTCAACGAAAATCCTTGCTTTTCGCCTTGGGGGCAGTCGACCCAACTGATACTAGAATCATCACATTTGATCTGGATTGTGGGGAACCTTGTCTCCCCGCTTTGGTAGCTTTCCAGATACTAGTTAAGATTCAGAACATCACACTTCATCGATGTATCATTGATGAAGGTGCATCCACATGCATAGTGTCCAAAATTGTATGACATAAAATTGGCTCCCCTGAGCTGATACCATCCACCATCACTTTAAGAGCTTATGATGGTCGACCATCCTCCCCTGAAGGGCTCTTTCAAAATGTCCTTGTTGAACTCAGGGGAAAAACCATCCTTATTGACATTGAGGTTATCAACACCCCTCTCGATTACAACATCTTGTTTGGACGTAGCTACATGTACGCTATGAAGGCAGTGGCCTCTTCTATGTTTCAAATGATGATGTTCCCCCACAACGGGAAAATCATCACCATCGACCAAGTTTTACATTACGAGCCTAACCACTCCTCCAACATCGATAACATATTACCTCTCATCCATACTAGTTTCGACGCATATCCACTCATGGATATGGGCCTCAGAATTTTCAAAGACCCATCCTTGTTGGGGTCATACCGTGGAGCCCCACCGCTCATAAATCCCTCAGCACGAATGTGTGGCATATCTTCTAACGAGACTGAAACTGGAGATACCATTCCTCCCACTGAGGCTTCTCCACCCCTCGATGCCCCACTAGTTGAAGATATTCTACCTCAGGAATTCGTTGAGAACCCTACGACACCACTTATCCCCGATTTCACCCTCCCCCAAGGTCAAATCCCAGTTTGGGAGACAATTCCCCAAGCCATCACTCAATTCCTCTTCTTTTACCCCCCACTGGGCGTACAAGATTTTTAGGTAGCCACAACGCTTACCCTTCCCAACATGGTGCTTGCCATTCCGGTATGGTATCTACACCCACCTGTGATGGTTCCTCAACCATCCCTACCTCCCCAAACAGAGGGAATCCCGATGTAGATTCCAGTACTGACTCCGACCACACCACCCTCACTCCCACTTGATACCACCAGTGCTACCACTACTACATGTGACCAAATTTGCCATAGTTTTTCATTGCTATTGCCACACATATCCATCGCACTTTCCACGAAAGCAAAGACTATTTTTCGTGGAACTTTTTTCGTCGCTATATCCACGAACCAGTTATTCGTGGAATCAACAACGAAATTATCCCTCCAGGTTTACCTTATAAAGCGTGGCAATAGCGACGAAACTTCATCGCAATAGGGATGAACAACCGTGCCAAAGTAAAAAACTTACCAACAGATTACGACGCAGATGCCATACGTACGACACAAAACTGTGGAAAGTTGCGATGAAAAAGCGTCGCAATAGGGACGAAAACGTTTGGCAGAGACAAAAGTTACGACGTAGATGGTATATGTGTGACACAAAACGGTGGCAAAGTGCAACGAACTTTAGTCGATATTTCCATGCTTGGTAAAAAAAAATTCATTGCCTTACGACGAACTATCGTCGATATTGCCACGCTTCCTTTAAGTTTAAAAAAAATAAATCTAAATGACAAGCTGGATGTTGGGATTTGTGATTGACCCATACTCAATATTTTCATGTGTGATTGACCCTTCAAGGGGTATCTTATGTGAGAAGGGCTTATGAGAGGGGGTTTTGGGACTTATTAGGGGTCTTTCTTAGTGGACCAAAAAGGAAACCCAAGGCACCTTGGGATGAAGGGGAAGATAAAATACATTCCCTTGAATGAATGGTTTTAATTGAGATATTGGGGCTCTGAACTAGAGGTCAAAAACAATTTGGTAGGTGCCTCCCAGGGGGACAATATGGGAGATGT
>WSFP011448642.1:0-19931 GCA_009831015.1 Picea engelmannii | reverse complement strand
GGTAGATCAATGTATTCGGATGTAATAAAGGTCAATATTAATAAGACCTTTCAATAAAATAGAATAAGGCGGATGTAAGAAGACCTAATAGAAGCTTCTGCTTCTAGAAGGATCTTCCTCTAGATGCTTCTCTTAATAGACATTTTAGTATAAATAAGAGTCGAGGGTATGAAAACCCTAGCTTGGAGATTATTGTAATAGAGTGCTGCTCGACTGGAGGTTGCCCCCTCGAAGAGGCCTATGAACATTGCTATTTGATTTAAAGTGCTATTTCTGTTGCTATTTCGTATATCATCTCTGTGTATTGTGAAGATTATGCCGGATATTTTACTGTTATTCTTTCATTTCTAGCATTTCATTTCTGTTCTGCATATTTTATATATCTGGTATCTTGCACCCGAGCATCACTCAAGGGTCATTGTTTCACTAATCCCTTCCTAGGGAAGTGCATCACCAACATCCGAAGGATAGGTGGACATAGGTGTGTAATCTTTTGTTTCTTGATAACTCGGCCTCCTAAATCCAACTTCACCCTCTGCACCAACATTAGAATCTCCATGACACCCACTTTGTCTTTCATTATCATCCCTTCCTCTAAACTCATTTTCTACACACATATTTTAAAGTAATTAAAACATTTAACTTAACATAAATTTAAATACACAAAACTACAACAAAAATAAACAAAGTCAAAGAAATTTACCAAATATATTCTCTTGTCTTGAGGTATTCTCTAACATCACCAAAAATAAATTGTTTTTAAATTTCTTAGGAAATTATTTTCATTTATGGTAAATTCGAAATTGGAAAATTATTTCCATGTATGGCAATTCTGAATTTCAAATTTAATAAATTTTGATTAATGATTATGACTGTTTGACAGAGATCTGATTTGTCCCAACTAACTATTTGAATATGACACTTGTATGAAACAAAATATTTTATATTTATTGTTGATGGACAAATGGGACAACCAGGTTAAAATCAGCTGACCATGACTCCATAAGAGGGGAACATGTTGGAACTACCTCATGGCTGAATGTGACAAGTGGAGAATCAAGAATTTTCCCATTGGCAGGCCCTAAAAATTAGGGATTTGGAAATTTGGAAAAATTCCCAAGGGGGGAAAATACTCAGGAAAAATTGTTTTTATATATAGCATATTAGAGTAGGTAGGACGTTGCCTAGTATGTTGGGGGGAAATAATTATCTCTTGTTGTTATTAACACTTCTTTCTGAGTGTGAGGCAAGGAGAAGTGGTTGAAATTGAAGGACAATTGCCGAGGAGGATTTCTGTAATTTTCCCTCATGGATCCATGGTCAGCCTAGGGGGTTGTTTTGTTCTAAATTTGGGAGGAACGTGGTTGTTCCATTTGTTGTTTCAAAAAACAATTGCTCAGATATGTTGATCTACTATTTTTCTGGTTATATGTCTCTTTCTTTAAATGGATGATAGAATACATTTATGCAATGTTGGGTGAATTATTTCTATTGATTTACTTTCTAAACATAAATCGTTTTGATTTAAATGACTAAAAGAGTATATCTAGCATAATTCTGTATGAATTATTTTTGTGGATTAAACTATGAATGGATGGAAACAAGTGTAGGTTAAATCCCTGCAAATTTAATTTCATGTGTCGAATAAACTGCGTGTGCATCTTAATTATGAATAGAATTGAAATTATGTAAACACACTCGAATGCTTCTAGTTTAAAAAAAACCAGTTTGATTCTACTTCGAACAGTATAGATCTTGTGTTTATATATTTACAAGAAATCAATCGAAGAAATCATTTATTATATAAATTGCCAACGAGAAATGTTGAAAGTTACTTAAGAATTAAAAGTGTATATGAATTCGCATATTACTGTAAGGAATTACACAGATCCATAACACTCGAATATTATCTATGTATGATAAGAATAATATATATATATTTAACATCTGTGCAGAAGGTTTGATGATCTATTTAAATATCTAATGATTCATACAATAAGAGTGTCAATGATGATATAGGAAGGTAATTATATCATTTCCTTTTATGTCACAACTTTAAGATTTCCTAGTTCAAACTCTTAGAGAACAAAGTCCTTTTCTTATTTGAGTAGCGTAGAAAACGAAAAAACTCGGTAATCTTAAAGAACATAAATTTCGGAAAAACACACAAGTTTAAATACATATACACATGGTTGTAGATGCCAGATGCCAGACCACAACGGTTAACTAAAATTGTTCGATTCATATAAGAGCACAGTAGCCTAGAAGAATCATCGATAGAATTTGTCTAACGAATTCATATACTATCAAAATGAAGTCCTAAGTGATACATTGAAAATGAGCAGCCACAGTCCTATTTCCCTTTTCATTATTACATAAAAGAGAAATTGGTATCTTAAATAGTTATCAACATGTCCGAGAGTTGAATCGATACTCAAGGGAAAAAGTAGTCAACCCTACAAGTCGTGAATACAAATTTAACTCACTACTATAGGCTCTGGTATAAGATGCCACGACGACTTCATTCTAGGATCAGATCGTTACTTTTGAACAAACCTCAATGGGGATTTTTTTCAAGAACAATGCTGTGATAAGGAACCCAAATACCTTTTGCACCTAGAGTTTTCCTCGAAATCCCGAGCCTTCGATCTTCGTGCAGACCTGCAAGAAAACCAAGAAAGCTTAATTAGAAATAGAGTAAAGTGAATAACAATTCAATGCCAAAATGAAGAATAATTACCAGGGTAAATGATGATAAAAGAATCTATTTAGTTAAATACATAAACAAAACATAGCTGATTTTTGAGATGTGTCATCCTATCTGTGTCATTGATGAATCCATCCACAAACCAAAGGGGAAAACAGGACCAAGGTTGGTCCGATGGGTACCCTCATAGAAAACAGGGGGGTCCCATCATTAGATCTTGATAAAAAATTCTTTAACATAAATGGTTGTATTAAAATAAAGGAAACTATTGTTTCAACCAAGAATTTGATTCAAGAAATCACAAGCTTCATAACACTCATACAAATTCAATCATGAATGTTGCCACAAGAACTGTGTTCTCACAACCTTAATAATATAGAATTATTGGATTCCTGACCCAAGGTAAAACAAGTACATAATGAAATAACCCTCGAAATCAGAACAAAGAATAAAAAAAATAATATAGTAATTACGAAGTTCTGTAAAATACTCCAAACAGAGAATAAACGAGAGTAACTTAAGGGTTATGAAGTTATGGACAATGTTCCCAATGGTGAATAAATGAAAGTAACTTTAGGGTTATGAAGTTTTGTACAATGCTCCAAACAGAGAATAAACGAAAGTAACTTAAGGGTTATGAAATTCTGGACATTGCTCCAAACATAGAATAGACAAAAATCATTTAAGAGTTATGAAAATTTGGGTAATATGATACAATGGGAACTTAGAGCTGGTACCGATACAAGAATGGGTACATTTAGGGTGGATGAGGAATTCTGCGTTGAAGTTCAAAACCCTCTACAGTAATAAGAAACTCTTTCTTTCACAACTACATGACTTAAAACCTGATTACCCCTCGTCTATAGAGTAAATAAAGGGGGAAATCCAATCAAAGAGTAATAATGAGAGTCGAGGCATAGTTTCTGCAGAAATCCCACGAAAGGGTATTGGGCTGGCCGAAGAACCTTTGAGAGACCGTATGTGTAGAAATCCTCCACAACTAAATGGTTTCTTAGGGTGAAATGGTTACTCCAAAGGGAATTAAAGACACAAAACCTTATCACTGCAACTTACGAACTCATCCACGATCGAAGAAATTTTTCACAGAGTCAAAAGTACTAAGGGAATTTCACTCCTAGAAATCCACAAGGAATAATAATTACAGAGATGACCAAAACCCTCCCACTCATTCCAAATAGTTGTAGAGTGTCACAAACTTACTAGGAAGGTCGGGTAGTTTCTTCATTTTCACTAGATAGGAACCTTCAGAACACCGACTACCCTTGCCGAGGAGAAACGTAGAGTGAAAGTTCTAAAGCACTGAGTGGGGGACTCACAATAGATGTGTAACCTTTACCACACTGAGTTATAGTGGAAGTACGGAAACCCTATCCGACCATGTAACAGAGTAAAGGTGGAAAAAGAGGATTGTATACATGGATTAGTGGTGGCATCAAGATTTCATCTCATAGGGTCTCCATTAATAGACTGGACAAAGGCTATTAAACTCCTGACTCATAGAAAACCCTCTGACTTCATATGAAGTTAATGCGAGAGAGGAGGATTCCTTTAAGGAACTGTACACTAGATTACAACACATAGTTCATCGTTCAGTTAAGGCAAGATTTATAATTCATTATCAGTAAGTTTATTTTATGAAGGAGTCAATTATGATAGAATGACCGGGAGTTAAATACCAACCAACGCTTACAAGACATTGATTTGACTAGTTGAAATAACACATGATTCACATCATGTTAACACTCTTATTTCTTTCTCTTATGGTTACAAGTTGGGACCCTTAATTCTTAAATTCTATCATTTGTGAAGGTAAGTTAATTCGTATTGTGGGTAAGGGTCCGATATTGTGCACTATGCATAGGGGTTGGGGTTTAAAATTTAGTATAGGACTAAAGGTCCTAAACATGAAATAAATACATATAGGATAATATTGTATTGCTAGTAATATGGAAGGTGTTTTAAGGTCCAATTATTTTAAAGATGTTAAAGATGTTTTTAATAGATAAATTGAAGTTAATAATGACAACAGCTAACCACCTACATTAACTATAAACCTTCGAGAGTGAATTTTTCAAAGAAAAGGAAATTTAATGTTTCTCAAAAAAAATAAAAATTATGGGTAATTTGGTGTTCAATACATATGGTATCAGATAAAATATTACAACACTTGGACCTTAAACAGGGCCAAATACATTGCTTAGAACATACTTCCTATTTATATAAAACTAACAAAAACAATTACTGTTACAAACAAAAAACACTTTATTTCTGTTGTAATCATGGAAACCCAGAATGAAGCAGAAATTAGACTCGAGGAGAATACTGAACAAGGGTCTTATGAAGATCAAAGGAAGAACAGAGATCAAAGTTCTCCTACCAAAGTTCTATAAACTATGAGGAATCTCATTGTGGAGTTGCAAGTCTTCAAAGTAGACAATGAGAAACTAAAAAAGGCACAATAGGAACAACATGAAATAAATGAAGTTTTGCTACGAAGCATAGTGACAAAGAAGAGCCCAAAGGACGAGAATCAGGAAGAAGAGGTCAGTAAAAGGGCCTCCAAGAATTTTTCTCCTAAAGTAGAAAAAGGGGACAACTCATCCGAAGCTCTACCTTCAGTTGAAGATAAAACAAAAATGGGAAGGAAAAGGAAATAGGTAGACCACCTTGAGGGAGATTTTAAGAAAATCAAACCATCTACCTTTGACGGGGAATCTAGAATAGGGGAGGAAGTTGAAGCATGGTTATTGGACATAAATAAGTATTTCCATATATACAACTATTCCAACAATATGAAGGTCAGAATGGCCATATATAATCTGAAAGGAAAAGATGGAATATGGTGGCAAGACCTGAAGTTGGCCAAAGGCCTAAAGGAAAAACAAATGGAATGGTCAGATTTTAGGAAATACTTTAAGAAATAGTACCTATATAAAATTTACTATGAAAGAAAAAACAAAGAATTTTATGAGTTATGACTCGGTCAAATGGCTATAGATGATCTGATAAACAAATTCTTAAAATTACTAAGGTTTGTGCCTTATATCCAGGAGGACAAAGTAAACATCCAGTGGTTCCTAAGTTGTTTAACACAGTCTTATACGGACAAAATCGAATTCAATAATCCCAAGTCCTTGAGTGAAGTTTTCAGGAAGGCCCAAATGTGTTACGGCCAATACAAACAATGGTCAGAATTTCCCAAGGCTTGGAAAGACAAGAAACAAGACCAAATGAACCAACAGAATAAGGCATATCAGCTAGCTCCTTTTTGGAACGCAACAAAGAGTTTTCCAAGGAAACATTTTCATTCCAACAACCAGAACACCTAAGGAGGTGGTCAACCAGTAAATATGGGAACAAAGAAATTTGGTCACATCCCTGGTGAACCGTTAAAATGTTGGGAATGTGGAGAAATTCACATAAGGAAGAATTGTCCACGTTTGACTTCAGCAGCAAGAACTATGGTTCACAACCTACAAGAAGCCTCTACACTGGGAGTTGTGGGCAGAAGATTACATTGGATCAATGTAGTTATGGATGGCCGACAAGATGACCACCAATCCACAGTAGTGGAAATTGAAGGTAAGATTAAAAATACTTGTATTTCTATCTTAATCGATCGAGGAGATACGTTGAGTTACATCACTCCTGTTGTAGTGGATTCAAATAAACTTAAGAAAACCAGACATGAAAACTCTTGGCTAGTACAACTAGACAGAGAGAAAAAAAGAAAAGTATTTGATTTTATTTCTGAATGTGAGTTTAGTTTAGGTGGTCAAAACACAAATACAAATCTCAACATTTTACTGTTAGGGTCTCATGAAATAATTATCAGAATGGATTGGTTAGAAAGGCATACAACAGTGTTAGACTGTTATGAAAAATCACTCAAGTATAAAGACGAAAATGAAACTATTAGGATAGGTCAAGATATACAAAAACCAATCTTAGTTAGACATATTTCAACAATGCAATTTAATAAATCCGTAAGAAAGGACTTTCGGATTTATGCCATCCAAGTGATGGATATGTTGGAAAAAGAAAATAAACCTAGCTTGGAGGATTGTTTCATCTTGCATTATTTCAAAGATGCATTTTTTGATGAGATACCTGGACTACCCCCAAGGCAAGAGATAGACTTTTCTATCTAACTAATACTTGGTTCAGCCCCTACATATAAAGCACCCTACCAAATGAGTTTACCATAACTAACATAATTAAAAATTCAGTTGCAAAAATTATTGGACAAAGAATATATCAGACCAAGTGTTTCACCATGGGGACCACGAGTCCTCTTTGTTAAAAAGAAAGAAGGAACTCTGATATCATGCATCAATTACAAACAACTAAACAAAATGACTATTAAGAACAAGTACTCCTTGCCTAAGATTAATGATCTGTTCGATCAAGTAGGTGGGGCAAATATTTTTTCTAAATTGGATTTAAGATTTGGTTATCACCAGGTTAGAATAAAAGATGAAGAAATAAGTACAACAACATTCAGAATGAGATACATACACTACAAATTTGTTTTTATACCGTTTGGACTCACTAATGCGCCAGCCAGATTTATGTGCTTAATGAACAATATTTTCATTCAGTACTTGGACAACTTTGTTTTGGTATTTATTGACGATATCGTAGTGTATTCTAAAACAAAACAAGAACACAAAGAGGACCTAAGGATAGTCCTGCAAACTTTAAGCAAACAAAAACTGTATGCCAAATTCAATAAATGCGACTTTTATAGGAAGAAAATACAACACCCACAACATGTAATATCAGAGGAAGGTATTGCAGTCGATCTTGACAAATTAAGATCCATCATGGAATGGCCTATTCCGAAGGTTGTAGTAGACATCCAGTCATTCATGGTAATCACCTGATATTACCGCATATTTATAGAGGGGTTTCCTAAGATTTCATACCCTATCACATCATTACAAAAGAAGGGAACTAAGTTTAAATGGTCACAGAAATGTCAGGATGGTTTTAATAAGTTAAAAGAATTATTAATGACTGTGGCCATTTTAAAGGTAGTGAGTAAAGAAGGACTAGGTGGTGTCCTAACTCAAGAAGGGCATGTGATTTGTTATGAGTCACGAAAATTAAAGGAGCACGAACAAAACTACGTCACTCATGAATTAGAGTTGGCAGTTGTAATGCACACCTTAAATATGTGGAGGCAGTACAGAATGGGTATAAAATTTATGTTATTGATGGATAACAAAGGTGTGAAATTTTTGTTTAGTCAACCAGACCTTAATGCAAGGCAAGAAATATGGTTGGCCTTCTTGAGTGAATTTGACTTTGAGGTAAGACACATAAAGGGTAAGGAAAACAAGGTGGATGATGCCTTAAGAAGGAGAGTTCATGGGATGTTTGAAATAAACATTAGTAGGGAAGAAAGCGATCTTGAGCAGAGGATAAAGGCTGCAGGTAATAACGACGAAAATTATAGTAAAGCAATGGCACAATTACAAAACAATAGATAAATTTTAGACAAAACAGATTTAAGTTTGGACATAAATGGTCTATTACAATTTAAGAATAGAATATACATACCAGATTCGAAAAAATTAAAGTTAATATTTTTTGACAAAGTACAGAAGAAACCATATTCTAGTCATTTGGGATACCAGAAAATGATAACAACACTAAGGAATTTATTCTATTGGCCTAATATGAAGGGCGAAACAACATAATACTTAGCTAAGTATCAATATTTTCAGCAGTTAAAATCTGAACACCAACATCTAGCCGGCCTATTGCAACCCTTACCTATGCTATAATGGAAATGGGAGACTATATCACTTGACTTTATTACAAATTTTCCTAGAACTCAAAAATAGAATGATTCAATTATGGTGGTAATCAATAAGCTTAGTAAGTCTTCACACTTTATTCCTATAAAGTCTACTTTTAAAGATATTAACATCACTAAAATATTCATGAAAGAAATTTTTAGGCTTCATGGTATTCCTAAAATCGTGGTTTCGGATAGGGAAGTAAAATTTAGATCTTCTTTTTGGAAAGAATTGTTTGCAGGGTTAAATACTAACTTGAATTTCAGCACAAGTTATCATCCACAAATCGATGGGTAGATGGAACGAACAAATCAAATCGTAGTAGATATGCTACGCATGTACATATTAACAAAACCAAGAAAGCGGGAAGACTACCTACACTTGGTGGAATTTTCATAAAACAATAGTTACCAAACATTGGCTAAGATGAGCCCCTTCGAGGTATTGTATGACATAAAGTCTACAACTTTGATTATCTAGGATAACCGAGTTGACAGAATCATGGTAGGACGAGAAATGCTCCACGAAATGGAGAATATGGTAAGAATGGTTCAACAAAATTTAAAAGAGGCTCGGGACAAACAAAAAACTTACGGGAACCTGAAAAGAAGACACCTAGAATTTCAAGTGGGATATCACATCTATTAAAAATTCAAAGCCCAAAAAAGTTCACTAAATCTAAGGAACTATGCCAATTTGGAACACGGGCTTTGTGTCCCTTTCGAGATCTTAGCTCGAATTGGACCCGTAGCATACCAACTTTCAATTCCTCCCAATCTAAAAATTCATAATGTATTTCATTTTTCTTTGTCAAAGAATTATGTTCATGACCCTACTCATATGATCAATTGGAACTTGGTGCAGGTGGAACCAGAAGGCGAGTTCCAAGAAGAACCCCTGCGCATTCTAGACACGAGAGAAATAACACAATGGAAGAGATCCATCGCCCAGGTAAAAGTGCAATGGAAGCACGTCAGTCCTGAAGAGGCCACTTGGGAGTTGGAGGGAGATTTGCAGAAATCTCATCGAATATTGTCTCGAGAAAGGGATGAAACACTAAGGACAATTTTTTATTGAAGGGGGAAAGGATGTAACATCCCCCAAAATAAATTATTTTAAATATGAATTTGCTTAGGAAATTATTTCCGTTTTTGGTAAATTCGAAATTGGAAAATTATTTCCATTTATGGAAATTTTGAAGTTCTAATTTAGTAAATTGTAATTAATGATTATGACTGTTGGGCAGAGATCTTATTTGACACAAATAACTATTTCACTATGATACTTGTGTGAAACAAAATATTTTATATTTATTGTTGATGGACAAATGGAATAGCCAGGTTAAAATGAGCTGACCATGACTCCATGATAGGGGAACATGTTGGAAATACCTCAGGGATGAATGTGACAAGTGGAAAATCAATAATTTGGCCATTGGAAGCCCCTGAAAATAAGGGATTTGGAAATATGAAAAAATTCCCAAGGGGGAAAAATACCTAGGAAATATTTCTTTTGATATATAGCATATGAGAGAAAACAGGACGTTGCCTAGTATGCTGGGGGAAAATAATTATCTCTTGTTGTTATGAACACTACTTTATGAGTGTGAGGCAAGGAGAATTTGTTGAAACTGAAGGACAATTTCTGAGGAGGAGTTATGTAGTTCACCCTCATCGATTCATGGTTAGGCTAGCAGGTGAACGGAGCAAGTAGCATTGGTTGTTCCATTCTAAGGTTGGGAGGAACATGGCTATTCCATTTCTTGTTTCAAAAAAACTTGCTCATATATGTTCATCTACTCTTTTTCTGGTTATATGTCTCTTGCTTTAAATGGTTGATAGAATACATCTATAAAATGTTGGGTGATTTATTTCTGTTGATTTACTTTCTAAATAGAAATCATTTTGATTTAAATGAATGAAAGAGTATATCTATTGTAATTCTATATGAATTCTTTATTTGGATTAAACTATGAATGGATGGAAACAACTGTAGGTTAAATCCCCACAAATTTAATTTCATGCGTCGAATCTACTGCCTGTGTATCTTAATTATGAATAGAATCGGAATTATGTAAACACACTGGAATGCTTCTAGTTTAAACAAAACCACTCTAATTGTACTTTGGACAATATTGATCCTGTGTTTAAATATGTACAATAAATCAATCGAAGAAATCTCTTATTACATAAATTGCCAAGGAGAAATGATGAAAGGTACTTAAGAATTAAAAGTGTATATGCATTTGCTTATTACTGTAAGGAATTACACAGAGCCATAACACTCAGATATTATCTATGTATGATAAGAATAATATTGTATGTATATATAGAAATATATATATATACACACACACACTTAACATCTATGGAGAAGGTTTGATGATCAATTTAAATATGTAACGATTCATACAATAAGAGTCTCAACAATGATATACGAAGGTAATTATATCCTTTCCTTTTATGTCAGAAGTTTAAGCTTGCCTAGTTCAAACTCTTATAGAAACAAAGTCATGTTCTGATTTTAGTAGCGTAGAAAATGGAAAAACTCAGTAAACTTAAAGAACATAAATTTCAGAAAAACACACAAGCTTAAATACATATACACATGGTTGTAGATTACAGATGCACGACCACAAGGGTTAACCAAAACTGTCTCATTCGGATAAGAACTGTGACATCCCCCAAAAATAATTTTATTTTTATTTTTGTGTGCTAGAAATTTATTTATGTTTTTGGCAAATTCGAATCTGGATTTTTTTTTTTCCATTTATGGCAATTCTGAATTTCGAATTTAATAATTGTGACTATTGGGCAGAGATCTGTTTGGACTCAACTAACTATTTGACTATGACACTTGTATCACAACAAAATATTTATATTAATTGCAGCAGGACAAATGGAACAACCATGTTAAAATCAACTGACCATGACTCCATGAGTGCGAAACATGTTGGAACTGCCTATGGGCTGATTATTACAAGTGGAAAATCATAAATGTGGCCACTGGAAGCCCCTAAAAATCATGGATTAAGAAAGCTGTGAAAATCCCCAAAGGAGGGAAAAAGACCTGGGCAAAAATTGATAAATAACATATGCGAGGAGGCAGGACGCTGCCAAGTATGCTGCGAAAGGATTGCGAGTCCTCTTGCTATTATGAGCACTGTCGAACAAGTGTGAGTAAAGGGGATAACTCCTAAAAAATTTGGAATATTTGTTGAGGAGTCTCCAAGTTCGCCCTCATGGATTCATGGTCAGGCTATGGGGTGAACTGGGAAAGTGATTTGGCTACCCTGTTCTACAGTTGGGAGAAATGTGGTTGTTCCCTTTGTCTTCCCGTGGATTGGATTCAGATATGTTGATCTACCCCTCTCTATTTTGAATGGCTATGTTTGATTGATGTTAGGTATCTGTTGAGTGATTATATCTAATCGCATTAATGTAAACTTTTCCCTCTTTGTTCTTGGATGTTTTATGTGTAACTGATATTATGCATCTAGTTGTTCTAAATTTGAAATAATTCATTCAATGGATGACATATTTCATGGTATTAAATTTACAATCATGGTCTAAATTCTGGAGTGGTCCCTCCAAAAATTTGGAAGTACTAGGCAAATTTATTTTTATACGACTTGAGTTTACGAAAGTCGATCCATCTACAGGTTAGGTTTAATCTGAAGACGAAATGCTAGGATAATTTGTGTATGTGAAGAAGACTAATCCATGTAGATATAGGTTTATTTTGGTGATGAAATTATTAAACATATCTAAAACTGAGCAAATCAGAATTGAGTAAATTTGTGCTGAAAGGAAACAGGTAGATGCATCTCTAGAATTAAATTTCCAAACATTCTTGCCCCTTAAAGAAACTTCTTGTTTCTTACATTTAAGAATTGAAGAGAATATGAAGTAGCAAGGACCAACGGATCACAGGGACACTCATGTATTTATATACATATGCATGCTTCCTTGCTTTGTATGAGTTTTTTGCATCCACTAAACAACACGCAAACAAAATACTAGTTGTGTATAGAATGACAAAATTCGGAAAGTTAAAGAATTCTAGGAACCCTTTTTTTGTTTATCGGATGCTAAAATAATCATGAGAATCGACGCCTTTCGAAGGATTTTTAAGGTTTATTTGTTGACAATGTTCTACCCATTTTCGTAGTTGAGGTCTATGACGAATTTGGAAATTACCTTATAGAAAATTGTTACCCTGGTGTATCCTTTTATAGAGTCTATACGTTTAAAAACTCATAAGTTTGGACTTTTTGAATTTTGATGGATATTGAATCCTTCTACACCTACTGTCTCACAGAACGAAAGAAAAAACACCAGTAAAGGACAAAGATCATGAAATTTTGAGATAATGTGAAAATTCACAGTAAAAGTAGAGTATTTTTTTCCTTTGCGTATGATTTCCTTAATTTTTCAACAGAAAGACTTAGTCCAACTTTCTTTTCGCATTTCAGAAGTTTGGGCATGTTGATTCTTGGGTGATTGACTCGTGAAGTTTCGAACCTCGAAACCCCGAAGATTCCACTTTTCGCATTTCGGAGGTTTGGGTATGTTGATGCTTGAGCACTTGACTCATGAGGTTTCGAACCCCAAAACCTCGAAGTTTCCACGTTTTGGATTTTGGAGGTTGAACATGTGAGGCTTGGGAACCTTCACTCAGGAAGTTTTGAACCGCAAAACCCTGAAGCACTAGTCCAACCTTTCCAGTTTTCACATTTCAGAGGTAGAGCATGTGAGGCTTGGGCGCTTGTACTCGCGAAGTTCCGAACCCCGAAACCCCAAAGCGCTAGTCCAACCTTTCCACTTTTTTCATTTTAGAGGTTGAACATGTGAGGCTTGGGCACTTACACTTGCAAAGTTCCGAACCTAAAAACACAGAAGCGCTAGTCCAACCTTTCCACTTTTCGCATTTCGGAGGTTGAAAGTGTGAGGCTTGGGCGCTTGCACTCGCGAAGTTCTGAACCCCGAAACCCCGAAGTGCTAGTCCAACCTTTCCACTTTTTGCATTTCATAGGTTGAACATGTGAGGCTTGGGTGCTTACACTCACGAAGTCCTGAACCCTGAAACCCCGACGTGCTGTACCCACTTTCGTGATTCAAGAGATTTAGTGTTTTGATGTTTTGGGATTTTGAAGTCGCAGAATTTCGAACACCGAAAAGACAAAGTACTGAGCTCACAGTATTCCAGTTTTTTTGCGTTTTTGGAAAACAGTGTGGCCCCTTTGTTTTTGTGTGTTCTCCATTGGAAAAATCGCTAAAACCCATTTGAGCACTGTCTTTCACAAAAAATGTAGGAGCACAAAAGGAATTATTGGTTATATGAACTACTCTAACACGATAAGGAATGGACTGGTAGAATCGATGGAGAATTTTCATCCGAGACAGAGGTAGGATAAAAGGATAACAGATGGCATTATGAATCACTATGTACAGGGCATGAGAAGTACATAATTGGTTGTATTGGAAGGTTTTAATCTAGTTAAACTGATGTTTAGTGTGATTTTTCTTTTAGTTCTGCTTGCCATGAAAACATGCACCTTTAAGTATTCAAATTTTTCATAATGAGACTGTTGTTTAATGTCATTATGGACAGAATTAAATCTTACCTTCTCTTATATTCTGAGCTTAAACGCAATGGAGTTTTTTCATAGAATTTTTTTTTTTGTGGTTATTATGAGATTCACTACATATGGTAATAGAGAAAAAGTTACAACACTGGGCCTGAATAGGGCCACATTAATTGCTTAGTATATATTTTGATTTATGAAAAAACTAATAAATCTTGTGGATTACAAACATAAAGTTTTTTTGTTGTTTGTTAAATAATGGCAGCTCAAGAAGGTGCATAAATTAGGATGGAAGGGAATCCATAGCAAGGACCTCCAGGAGATCCGAGACAAAACAGTGATGGAATCTCACCCATGGAGGTGTTGGAAACAATGAGGAACCTTATTGTTGAACTACAAGTTTTCAAGGCTGACAATGAAAAATTGAAGAAGGCACAGGAGGAACAACAAGAGATAAATGAAGTCCTTCTATGTAGTATAGTAACCAAGAAAATCCCAAAAGATGATAACCATGAGGAAGAGGTCAGCAAGAGGGCCTCCAAGAATTCTAGTGCGAAAATAGAAAAAGGAGATAGTTCGTCTGAAGGGACACCTTCAGGTGAAGAAAAAACCATACGAGACAAAAAAAGAAAACAAACAGACCAACTTGAAGGAGAATTTAAAAATATTAAACTAGCTACTTTTGATGGAGAATCCAGGACAGAGAAGAAGCTGAGGCATGGTTGTTGGACATCAAAAAATACTTCCAAATCTACAACTATTCCAGCAACATGAAGGTCAGAATGGCCATCTACAATCTGAAGGGGAAGGCCAACATTTGGTGGCAGGACCTGAAATTGGCCAAGGGCCTAAAGGAGAAACAGTTGGAATGGTCTGACTTCAAGAAGTATTTCAAGAAACAATACCTTTCTGAAAGATATTATGAAAGGAAGACAAAATAATTTTACGAATTACGACTCGGAAAAATGACAATGGAGGACCTTATAAATAATTTTCTTGAACTATTAAGTTTTTTACTGTACATCCAGGAGGACAAGGTAAAGATCCAGTGATTCTTAAGTTGTTTACCACAGGATTACCAGGACATAATCGAGTTTGACAGCCCCAAATCCTTGAGTGAGGCATTTAGGAAGACAGGAATGTGCTATGACTAGTATGAACAGTGGGTAGAGTTTCCCAAGACCTAGAAGGATGAGAAACAAGATGGAATGCACTAGCGGAAGAAGGGATACTCGCCAGCTCCTTATCAGAATGCAGCAAAAAGTTTCCCAAGGAAGGATTTTCATTCCAATCATCTGAATATGCAAGGTAGCGGTAAACTGGTACACCTGGGAATGAAAAAGTTTGGGGACAACTCACATGAGCCATTAAAGTGTTGGGAGTGTGGAGAGCCTCATCTAAGGAGGAACTATCCATGTTTAATTGCAGGGAACAACACTGCTGTCCACAATTTGTAGGAAGCCTCAACAGTGGGAGACATGGGCAGAAGTATGCATTGGATAAATGCATCCATAGATGGTCGACAAGATGACCACCAGTGCTTTGTGGTAGAATTCGAAGGTAAAATCCATGACACTCGAATCTCTAGTTTAATTGACCCTAGAAATATGTTAAGTTATATTATTCCCGATGTAGTAGAGTTGAATAAACTTAAGAAACAAAAGCATGAAAAATCTTGGCTTGTACAACTAGCAACAGGTGCTAACAGAAAAGTAGTTAACTTCATTCCTGATCTTGAGTTCAACTTAGATGGTCAAAAGATAAGGACCAATCTTAACATCCTACCACTAGGATCTTATGATATGATTATCGAGATGGATTGGTCGGAACAACACAAAGCAGTAATAGACTGTTATGCAAAGATACTTAGCTACAAAGGTAATTTTGGCACTGTTAGAACAACCCAAAGCATACCAAAACCTATGTTAGTCAAACAAGTTTCAGTGATGCAATTCAAGAAACGTATTAGAAAGGGATGTCGAGTTTACGCCATCCAAGTAACAAATCTATTAGAAAAATAAGATAAGCCCAAGTTAGAAGACTTTGTTGTCCTACATGAATTCAGAGACATGTTTGTTGATGAGATACTAGAATTACCTCCTAGGAGAGAAATAGATTTCTCCATAGACTTACTACCCGCATCAGCCCCCATCTCAAAAGAACCCTACTGAATGAGTCTACTAGAACTGACAGAATTAAAAATACAATTACATGAATTGTTGGACAAAGAGTATATCAGACCAATCGTCTCGCCATGGGGAGCACCAGTCCTCTTTGTGAAAAAGAAAGACAGTACTCTAATACTATGTATCAATTATAGACAACTGAACAAAGTGACCATTAAGAACAAATAACCCTTGCCCAGGATAAATGATCTCTTTGATCAAGTTGGTGGGGCCAAGATCTTCTCAAAATTGGATTTACGATCAGGTTATCATCAAGTTAGGATAAAGGACCAGGAGATAAACAAAACAACTTTTAGTACAAGATACAGACACTATGAGTTTGTAGTCATACCTTTCAGAATCACTAATGCACCAACCACATTTATGTGCTTGATGAACAACATTTTCAGCCCGTACTTAGACAAGTTTGTAGTAGTATTTATCGACGATATTCTGGTCTATTCTAAAATGGAGGAGAAACATGATGAAGACTTAAGAATATTTATACAAACACTAAGGAAACATAAACTATACGCATTTGACAAATGTGATTTTTATCAAAACGAAATACAATATTTAGGACATGTCATTTCCTCAGAAGGTATTGTCATAGACCCAGAAAAGATAAAAGCCATTATGGAATGGCCAGTACCTAAGGATGTGGCAGATATCCCGTCATTCATGGGAATCACCAGATATTATCGTAGATTTATAGAAGGGTTCTCCAAGATAGCCTACCCTATCACGTCATTAGAAAATAAAGGGACTAAGTTTAGCTGGTCACAAAAGTGTCAAGACAGTTTTAACAAGCTAAAATAATTATTCACATTAGCGCCCATTTTGAAGGTAGCAGACCCAGATAAAGACTTCACAGTATGTGTTGATGCAAGTAAAGAGGGACTAGGTGGTGTTCTCACTCAGGAAGGGAACGTGATTTGTTATGAGTCCCGAAAATTAAAGGAACGCAAGAGAAACTATGTCATTCATGACTTAGAATTGGCGGCAGTAATACGTGCCTTAAAAATGTAGCGACACTATATAATGGGTAGAAAATTCTTACTATTGACGGATAATAGCGAGGTGAAATATATGTTTAACCAACCAGACCTTAATGCAAGACAAGCAAGGTGGCTATCCTTCTTGAGTGAATTAAACTTCGAGGTCAGACATATCAAGGGTAAGGAAAATAAAGTAGCAGATGCGTTAAGCAGAAGATTCCATGGGTTATTTGAGATAAACATCAGCAGGGCAGAAAGTGATCTGGAACAAAGAATAAGGACGACATGTATCAATGATGGAAATTACACTAAGATAATGGAATAATTTCAAAATAGTATCGCAAACTTAGATAAACCCGATATAAGTATCAACAAGAAGGGACTATTAAGATTTAAAAATAGACTTTACATACCAGATTCAACAGAGTTAAAATTAACTATTTTAGACAAAGTGCATAAGAAACCGTATTCTGGCCATCCAGGTTACCAGAAAACAATAACAACACTCAAAAAACTATTTTATTGGCCTAATATGAAGGGCAAAACAATAGAGTACTTGGCTAGGTGCCAAGATTTTCAGCAGGTTAAGGCCGAACACCAGCATCCAGTCAGCCTATTACATCCATTACTAGTACCAGAATGGAAATGGGAGACCATATCGTTGGACTTTATAACAGGTTTGCCTAAAACTTAGAAACATAATGATTCAATCATGGTTGTAATCGATAAACTGAGTAAGTCCACACACTTTATTCCTGTAAATTCTACTTTTAAAGATATTAATATTGCTGAAATATTCATGAAAGAAAATTTTAGATTGCATGGTATTCCTAAAATGGTGATTTCAGATAGAGACGTAAAATTCATGTCTTCTTTTTGGAAGAAATTGTGTGCAGGGATAAATACTAATTTGAATTTCAGTACGAGTTATCATCCAAAAATAGATGGACAAACTGAAAGGAAAAACCAAATCATAGAGGATATTCTCTGCATGTATCTAAGAACAAAGCCGAGCAAATGGGAAGACTACCTACACTTGGTAGAATTTGCATATAACAATGGGTACCAAACTTCGACTAAGTTGAGCCCTTTCGAAATACTATATGGTAGAAAGTGTACAACTCCAGTTAGATGGGATAACCCGGCTGACAGACTCATGGTTGGACTAGAGATGCTCCAATAAATGGAGAACATGGTAAGGAAGATACAACAGAACTTGAAAGAAGCAGACGACATACAAAAGAGCTATGCAGATCAGAAAAAAAGACACTTGGAATTTCAAGTGGGAGACCATGTTTACTTGAAGGTCAAATCCCGAAAAAGATCGCTGAAGTTGGGGAAATGTGCCAAGATGGCACCCAGGTTTTGTGGGCCCTTCGAGATACTATCTTGAGCTGGACCCATAGAATATCATCTTGCAGTTCCAGTTAATCTAAGAATTCATATGTATTTCATGCTTCTTTGTTGAAAAAGTATATTCATGGCCCTACTCATATGATTGATTGGAACTTGGTGCAGGTGGAACCTGAAGGCAAGTTCCAGGTGGAACCCCTGTGCATTATGGATCGGAGAGAAATATCACTTCGGAACAGAGTCGTCGCTCAGGTAAAGGTGCAATGGAAGCACTTTAGTCCTGAGGAGGCCACTTGGGAATTGGAGGGAGATTTGCAGAAATCTCATCCAATCCTGTTCCAGGAAAGGAACAAACACTGAGGAAAGTGTTTTACTGAAAGGAGAAAGGATGTGACATCCCTCAAAAATAAAATATTTTTTTTATTTTTGTGTGCTCGAAATTTATTTCCATTTTTGGCAAATTCGAATCTAGAATTTTTTTGCCATTTATGGAAATTCTAAATTTCGAATTTAATAATTGTATTTAATTATTGTGACTATTGGGCAAAGATATGTTTGGACTCAACTAACTATTTGACTATGACACTTGTATCACAACAAAATATTTATATTAATTGCAGGAGGACAAATGGAACAACCATGTTAAAATCAGCTGACCATGACTCCATGAGTGGGGAACATGTTGGAACTTCCTCTGGGTTGATTATTACAAGTAAAAAATCATAGATTTGGCCACTAGAAGCCCCCGAAAATTAGGGATTAAGAAATCTGTGAAAATCACCAAAGGAGGGAAAAAGACCTAGGCAAAAATTGATAAATAACATATGCGAAGAGGTAGGACACTGCCAAGTATGTTGGGAAAGGATTGCGAGTCCTCTTTCTATTATGAGAACTTCTGAGAAAGTGTGGGGAAAGGGGATAACTACTGAAAATTTTCAAATATTTTCCAAGGAGTCTCCAAGTTCTCCCTCATGGATTCATGGTGAGGCTAGGGGGTGAACTGGGCAACTGATTTGGCTGCCCTATTCTATAGGGGGAGGAATGCCATTGTTCCCTTTCTTTTCCCACAGATTTGATTCATATATGTTGATCTACCCCTCTCTATTTTGAATGGCTATGTTTGATTGATGTTAGGTATCTGTTGAGTGATTATATCTAATCGCGTTAATGTAAACCTTTCCCTCTATGTTCTTGGATGTTTTGTGTGTAACTGATATTATGGATCTAGTTGTTCTAAATTTGAAATAATTCTTTCAATGGATGACATCTTTCATGGTATTAAATTTACAATCA